>VZSF01005212.1:0-126344 GCA_013398295.1 Chionis minor | reverse complement strand
TCCTATGATTCTATGACTCTATTTCACTATCTATGATCCCAGCCTCTGTCCTGGAATTCTCCCTTTTCCATCCCCTAGCTGTAACCAGGACGGTACAACTAGTCACTTTATTTTGCAGTAAATAGCTACTTAACAGTTTTCCATATCTTGATGCAAATAATGACAAAATTCCTAGTATAAGTACTGTGATGAATTCCAGGTCACATGAGCCTAGGCTTGGATCTGTGTTTGGAAGATGAAGATAATGTTAATGAAGGCAAGTTAAACGTTCTGTTTGCTAATTGAGCTTAAATTTTGCATTTAGAAAGACTGCTGCTATGCCTAACTTGGCAGTTTAGCAAGTATTTAGTTTTTGTTTCTGACTCTGGTATGAGTCAGAAAACAGACAATGTACAAATCCTTCTTGTTCATTATGAATTTGTGCTGGTAAAAGAAAAAGTGTTAATTAGAGAAAACGCCAGAGCAAGGTACTATTTCACTAGGCTGCACGACTGACTCCAGGACTGTCTGAAAGCAAATGCAGTGCCTGACCTGTTACCTACTTTCCTGAGGATGAAACCATGGGGAGAGCTTGTAATTGTCTTTCTCTCTCACTGTTCCTCCACATCAAGTATTTTGGGAGCGCTAGAGGGACAACCTTTCTCTAGGCAGGCTGGTGGCAAGAGAAAGTATTGCTTAATGAAATTCCTCTTGCTTAGCGAACACTTGAAAAGAAGAGTGGTTTCTAATGCTGAGGCATTCTGGTCAGCTGCCTGGCAAGTGGCGAACATTGTATGCTCCAGCTGGGGAAGAAACCGAACAGCAGCAAATTTTCTGCTCTCCGGTATCATTTCCTGTAAGGGAAAACTATTCCTGAAGCCATGTTCCCAGGTTTCACTGAACAGCTCTCAACGGCAAGGTGAAAACTTACACTATATCTGATATAATAATTATCAATGCAATTGGAAGGTAACAGAATTAATTCCTAGTTCTGTGAATCTGATTCACGATTGCTACGGGCTACATCTCGGGGATGTGCGGAGCAGCACCCTGGCCCCTCTCCCACCTTGTGCCCCAGCTTGTGCGATGCAGCTCTTTCCACGCTTGGCCAAGAAGGCGTGTGCAGTATGCAGTACCTGAGGCACGGAGCAGGAGGTGGCCTTGGATGCTGGGCAGGACATGCGGTGCTCAGGGGTCCTTCCCTGTGTGTTCTCTGGCTTGCAGTTGAGCTCATCTTGAGCCGCAGTCACCAAAGCGGTATATAACCAAGGTAGTAAGGAGGTGCCCAACTTCTGTGCGGTTTGGTCTGCGGCATTGTCTCTGGCGAAAAACAGAGAGATACTTCATTTCTTAAGCATGGCCGTGTTAAGTTTGGTTTTGCAGCTTCTGTTGTTCACAAGTCAGGACTTGACTGTATGGTTGGTGATCTGCACAAGAGAAAGAACTTTGTGCTATATGGTTCCCTTGAGACAAACTAAGGCAGGATTTATGCCCAGTAAATCAGCCTCATCCTTAAGGGTGAAGCACCAGATGAAATATCTGAAGAATGTTTTCCAAAAATCTCTGTTTCTATAGGTTGTGTTGGTCATCTGAGTAATGTGAATGCCTTTCTTCTGTGGCAGAGCTGGGGACTGGAAGAAGTGTGTTTTTCCGCAGAAAAAGATCATTAGTATGCTTTGTTTAAGTAGGTATACTGAAGAGATTAGATTTGGGGTTGAAACCTGCATATCTCTGATTTTTAATGTCAATGCAATGTTAAAATTAATCTACAAATAATAAAGACAGTGAATTATTTGGTTTTCTTGCCAAATTACTTGTTGATAAACACCTGTGATAAGACTTTAAAATATGAATACCAAGGACTGAAAAGCTTCCTCTGGCTGGGCAAATAGATCTTAAGAAATCTTGAGGAACAACGTTGCTATTCTTCACCATCAGTCATCAAGCACAAAGGTGATTCTTGTGAAAAGCAAGCTATATTTAAAGCACAAACTGAGACTGTGTTGTCACTATCACACAAATGTGCACACATGCATGCAGCGCTACATAAGAACAGTAGAGTAGAAGTATCTTTAACAATTGCAGGAAATAAAATCAAATGTTAGGTGACAAAAACAATGAAAGTTTTTTCTCACTTGTTTTCTGAAGCAGTGCTTTCATTGGAGAAAAGCAGGACCCGCTCCCCTCATCCCTAGTCACATTAAGGATCTGTCCATCTTGCTATCACCTGCATCCCTGTGACCTCTCGCTGATGAATCTGCAGTGATTTTAATTCACTGTGAATGGGAGGAGATGCTACTGTAGAACCCAAATTTCTCATGAAAGAAACTTTCTACATGTGGAAGCTGCTGGGCGTGAGCAATCTCTGGTGAAAAATTAATCACAGTTACATCAGAAATTTTATATATATAGCATTTTACAAACGGAATACAAAGCTTACATAATCTAATTTTTAATTGAATTCTGTATTCATGTACAGTGAAATTTAAATGCTATGAATGCTCTTTTACACACAAACAATAATATTTTAATTTATTAGCTTTCCCTATTGCTAGACAAGAGTGAATTTTATATGTGACTAAAGAACAGCAATGTAATGTCTAATCAAAACAGACATAGCTAAGGTTCCCTCTCCATTTCTTCAGTTTTCTTGTCTTATTTTGAGAAGTATGTGCATCTTCTATGTTATTCGTGATACCCAATATGTAACTGAGAGAAATTAAGAGTATACAACAAATTAAAACATATCAACTGTGCTTGTCTGCTTTGTGGGCATGTGTTCGTGAGTAAGCATATGCACAAAAAAATGCTGGCGTGCTAAGACTTATTTAAAACTGAGGGCATTTTCAGTTGGCTTGAGGGGAAACAGGTTCTAGTCCTCAGCAGAGTATAACCTGTGTATATAGGAAAAATTTGGCATTTTCAAGGATTTTTAAGTATTGGTTCCCTTTGACTGGAGCGGGGTTCTGCTTCTAACAGGTTTGTCTGCAAACTGTCAGCTTTACGAGCAAACAAATGTGCTTTTTGAACTTCACAATGCTGGTATCCATTCATATTAAAGCATAGGAAATTTTCTGAATACAGACTTCAGACAATCAATTCCAGTTTACTTTATGGAGACTTAAAAATAAATAGACACAGGCTAAAGAAGTTGCTATTTCTGTAAGCAAAGTAAGGCCTATACCTAATTGTGCCTTGTGTTTAAGAACAGACAGCTTCTTTTGATATTATTTTTCAACAGGACAGGATAGGTAGTAGTATAGCAGCAGTTTCAGTGGAACTAGTGGTATTTGCTCAATTAGACCTTAAGAGCATATCTGTACTAGTAAGATAAAGAGTATCTAAGGACACTGAGGGAGATGAAATACAAACATCTGTGTTTCCAAACTCTTAGGAGAGATTCCAAATCCACTGCTAGCCTTGGCCAGCTGGCACTCTCCCAAAGAAGATACTGGTTGGGCTACTCCAGCAATCACACTAACTATCTAAATATTTGCTTGCATGTGGTTATCTGATTTTAGTGAATAGAAGAGCTAGCTAACATAGACAGGGACTCTTCTGTGTCTACAATAGGCTGCATTTATGCAGGACATGTTCTGCCTCAGTTTACAAGTGAATTGCTGAAAGGGCAATGAAAAAATGAAAATCCTTTGAATAGAAAGCATCAAAATTTGCGAGTCTTCTCTCTGCTAAGTTTCTTTGTCCATTAGCTGACTTCCAGCTTCCCTTGCTCTAATTTTCTGAGCTATACTTGCCACTATCTGAATTGGTATATATATACATAAACAAAATTGAAAATATGAAGAAAAAAAAATATTAGAGAATACATACAAGTATTTTCTGTTTACTCTGGCTTCACCTGTTGATCCATCTCATTAACCAAAATTCTAGTTTTTGTGAGTTTTCCCAACTAGGAGATAAAATTGCAGTAGCTGGGTTTTTCTTTGATGAGATGCTTCTGTAGGCACTCACTGTGTACTGGAAAAACAAAGCACAGAACTAAGTAATACCCCCTTTTAAAGCAGCACTCTTCCCAAAAACCTCTTTTCATAAGTCTTCTTTAGAAACATGTCCTACCTGGGAATGTGACTAGATGTGACTAATGGTTTTCATTGACTTCATTATTTTCTCTACAACATACTTTGGACATACAAAGCATCACTGAACCAATAGGAAATGGTGAACTTCCATGAGATATCATCTTGGCTTTGTTTTCTAAAAGGGTGTAATTCTTTAATTGACCAGATGAAAAGCTAGGCTGATGAACTTCTTTCTTTCCAGAGATATTTTGTGGAATCTGTAGCAATATGATCTTGAGAGGGGAAAAAAATATAAACGAGAAACAAATGAAACTTGATGTCACATGGTTGCTGTGGCTTTAGGTTACGCTCTTGTGTGGGTTTTCTGCTGTTTCTGGAGGGTGCTATTTCTGTAGTGGGAGTGTGCCTCTGACAGACATTGTAAAACTCTAATACCTTGATCTATACCATTTTAGACAGCCAACCAATATCTCACATAAACACATCTTGAATTGTAAGGAAACAATACTTGAACAAATCAGATTAAAAATGCACTGCCAAGTGATAAATACTCAAATATTCTCCTTTTAGTGTTGTCTTTAAGAATTTTTGGACAGATTATCTGCCAGCATATCTGATACTGGTAAGAATTCACCTGTATAAAAGAAGTACATAATCTTTCAGAAATGACAATTACCTACAGGAAGAATCAAACTTGCTCTAGTTCACTGGAGGGGAAAAAAAAGGCAGAGAAATATCAAGCTTGTTAAGGTTTTTCTGTAAGAAACACTAAAAGTGCTTTTGCTTTTGCCCTTGTCCCCCCTATGGAATTGTGCACTGTTCATGTACACCACTGAGGAAAAATATGTTAACATAAAGAGGGCTGGTGAATCACAAAGGGGAATTCTTTATGTAGCTTGTTTCCATATGAAAGTAGCAACATTTGTGCATAAATGGCTTGCAGCATTTTTTATGAATTGGGCCCTAAGTGCTCGTGATTGTACTTGGTATTCAGTTGTCAGCCATTAGGTAGCGTTGAAACAACAGGAGGAAAAAAAGGAAACATTTTGTACCTGTGGTACTCACTTGGACAACACAGTTTCAGTAAAATAGCTACACACTTTTTCCTTTTTGTTATAAATTACGCAGGGACAAAATGATGTGTGAATCAATGAAAAGGCAAATAATATATTTCTGAAACATTAATAGCCAGTGGCATACTCTAGATAAGGGGGAAAAGTTGTTATGCTGATTTTTCTATCTGATTTAAATTCACTTTCCCTTCTTCACTAATCTGGCTGCCGCCTTGACAAAATCAGATTGTGTAAGGAAAAAGAGATGATGCTTCTCTCATGTCTGGTTTAATAGTCCTCTCCTCTCCTCTCCTCTCCTCTCCTCTCCTCTCCTCTCCNAAGAGATGATGCTTCTCTCATGTCTGGTTTAATAGTCCTCTCCTCTCCTCTCCTCTCCACTCCTCTCTCCTCTCCTATAACAAAAGACTTTTTAGGATGTATTACAACAGTTGGGCGGGGAGGCAGCAAATGAAACACTCGTGGGTTTGTTTTGAACTCTGTCAAGACCCTGAACCTAAAACATATATGCTTGAATGAAGTAGAATACTGTCATTTAACATGATCCACACAAGCAGTAGTGGTCATTCATACACTTAACAACCAGTATCTAAGCCTAAATGAGACGAGAAAATTTGGGGCTTTTTTCGATATTAATTTCTGTGAATGTTACCTCTTCCTGTGTTACTTATAACTGTATAGTGCAAAGAGTCATATTCTTTAGGTGGAAACACTGTTTTTTTTTTTTTAATTTTCCTTTCTGCTTTGGTGAAAGGAACATAGTGAAAATAGAAATGAGTCACTGTAGTAATTCTAAACTGTGTTTGGTATAGGCTGCAAGCCTGTGGAACCATAACAGTTAATAATCAAGTTAAACATTATTTTTAACAGCTTCAAGGAGGGATAGGTAGATCCATTTGGTTTTTATACCAGGAAAAACTTGTCTCTAATGGAGACAGTGGTTCCTACTGAATTGTTAATATTGCAATATGTGGAGTTTCTTTGGGTGACATGCAGCTATGTACTGATAATGATAATCTGTTCTTAACTCAGAACTTGTGATGAGATCAGAGATAGCATCACTTGTGTATCTGTGTAACAGCCAATTCTGCTTGAGGTTGTGCATTTAATAAGCTGGTGTTAGCACAAGAAAAGGAGCTTTTTTAAGACTATGCTAACAAAATGAGGTGCCTATAGTTAATGTATTTTAAGTTGAAGGAAAAAAACCATGGTTATAGCTATCACTAGCAGAAGTAAGTACTGAAATAATCTTGAACTTTAAGCAATTATCTTCACATTTACATTTTATTCTAGATTGAGATTAATCCAGTGTTTAAAGATTGCCTGTGTAATGATTCTTCTTTATAAACTTTTTTTTTCTTCTTTTATATCATAAGGAATTAATTTCTGACTTTTTTCTAGTGGCAGAAGTCACAGATTGTCATAGGTGTGTCCCTTAGCCTGTTTGCTAGGTAGTGTAGCTGGCTTTGTAATCGAGTTGAACAAAAGAAATTCTGTCCCACATCTATCTATCCTCCTGAGTGCATCTGTACAAGGAGGATATTTCAAGGCTTTTTTTTTTTTTTCTTTGCCTTCCTTTTACTCCCAGTCCAGACAATTTACTAGCGGTCCATCAGTAGGAGATTATCCAGCAGGTTTGGGAGACAATGCTGTGTAAATTGAAACAATCAACCTGATCTTCTGTGCTTCCAGGCCGGGTGTGAGTCAGCCTTAAAGCAGGCAAGTGTTTCCTTGGTTGTCTCTGGGAGCTGTGCAACATGGTACCCTCCACCCTTCCATCTGGCATTACCAGTAGCCCCTGTTTGGAGCTGAGCTGAGTAGACTGGCATTATTTAGCCTGATCACGCTAACAAATCTGATCACTAGAGTGTTCTGAAACTCAGTGCCGTGGGCTTCTGCCCTGAAACGGCTGCATGGTGGAAGGGGAGGAGGACATGGCGGCAAGCAAATGACAGACAGTTGTCTGTAGATCAATGTGGTGATTGTATCAATTTCAGATTCTCTACTAACAATAGGTGTCTGATTGGACACCACTGACTTTATTGGGAAGTAGATGGGATATAATACACCTTCCAGTGCATTAGTTGTTTCTGCTGATTGGATGAAGGATAAATTTCACATGGAGGACAGTTTGAGTCCCATCATTCTCACAATTACATTGAACACCAGCTAAAAGTGTCCTGTTGCTGCTGCACTTTACAGCAGCAAATTAGAAGGATTTTCCTAATGCGTTTCCTCACCATAGTCTGTGCAGCATCATTCTGCAATAAACTGAGAACTGGGTCAAAACGTCTCACTGTTCTTAATTTCAATAATTCCATTTAAAGGGTAATTATTTTCTCTAGAAAAGGAAAAGGACAATAGAAAGAATAAACAGAACAGTGGGACTCATGGAAATGGAACAAACAAATTAAATGCTAAGAAGCTTTTATTACAGTAAATCTTGGTTTATTCCAAAAGACAGCAATGTAAAGTATGTAGTGAAAATAGCCATAAAACAAATCATCACCCTCTTAATCCCATAACCCTATCCCCATGTGAATTTTAACAGTATTAGATTATCTGGACCACCTCCCTTTGTTTGAATCACCGACTTAACTCTATGCAGAAAATAATGGGTTAGATTTTTCATTATTGTTTTGAAGATTCAGCTCTGTAAAATGTTGAAGTCTCTTCCAATGATCCAGTAAAGGAAAGGAATGCCGGGGGGAGGGGCAAAATCCCGCAGTTCGCTGAAGAACATGTTATTTGTCTTCCACAGGTTTAAAGCTTTGCAACTTAGCGCTGCTGGCTCAGGGCCAGACTGCATAGTACCTTTTAGAGTCACACCTAAGACCCCAGTTCATCAAGGTACTTAAACATTTGTCTGATGTTCAGTATATGAGGAATACAAGTTAAGTTGGAGTTTAATCATGTGATTAACTCAATTTATTTAACATTCTAAGCAGAGCATATAAACAGACCATGTAAATAAAGGGCGGAAGAGTTACTTTCAAGAGTAATTCAATAGCTGTTAAATATTTTCTATATGGTTCATGAATTGTGTGGCCTCATGTATTTACCTTTTAATTGTTCAAGACTATTGGGATTCTAAAAACAAACAACTGAGAACTAATCTGATCTAAGGAGCTTTCTAAGGAACATTTTTATCATTTATCAAGCCCCCTTTGCTCTGTTAGACTTCACCAAATGACAAGGCTATTTTCAAGCCGTAAACCCCCATGCCCCATGCAGTTATGGCATGCAACCAAAGCAGTCTGGAGGAGAAAATGAAGTCATAATTAACAACAGCTGCTCACGCCTAGCACTTCCAAATAACATGCGAAAATTTTTTTATTTTTTATTTTTTTCTAAATCCAGAACCAACCAAGACCCTAATGATTTACCTTCGGGGTAAAAAGAGGAAGCCTCACACCAGTCTCTGGGAGTCTCTTTGTTGTCCAAGCTGTGCAGGAACCTCTCATCACAGTGCATTTGATAGAGGTTTCATTGTTGTTTGCTTGCTATATTCAGCGACCAAACTCAAAGCAAAATGACAGTAATTTCCTTTACTCACATATTCTTATTAGTTTGGTGCAAGGCTTTGTCATCAAAGCATATGGCAGTGTTCTGTCCTTTAGAGGTTAATATTAAAATATAGAATGGAATGATCATGTTTTATTGGCTTAGCCTTTCCCTGCACTGCTTATAAAAACAGACAGTGCTTTAAAATGTCTCACTAATGCTCATTTTCCTGAGGGTGGAGTTGACCTCAAGTAGTTTACAACTTGGCTGTTAGTTAAGACTAATTAACTTTGACTTTGTTGTTAGAATAGCCTAATCTGCAGTTTCATCTTAAAGGAGTCAAAGAAATAGTACATTCAAATGAAACAATGGAACTGGTGAGCGTTTATATGTTGGCTATATAAGGAGGTCTTTCCTCTACAGCCTTCATCTCCATCTTCCTAAAAATGATTGTGGTTTCACACACTTTTACAATTCTTTTTAACCTGGTCCAGAGCTCTTCAACAGTGAAAAACACTCTCTGTAGCTTGCATGCCTTATCTGCCTGTTTGCAGTTCTTGCGAGTAAGCAATACAATTTAATTTTAAGCAGCCTTAGTCGTATGATATGGTTATTTTTCTTAAAATGGTACAGCTTAATGCTTCTAAGCAGAAAGCATTGCTCTAAGAACTAAATTTGCAATACTTTTTAATTGTATCATTAATTCTTGATGTACTCTTTCTGTGGGCTTTCCTTATAACATTATCACTTAGTAAGAGTAAGCCATACTTTATTTGTTGAAAACATTATTTTAATTTAAGCCAGAGGAATGGAGGGTCTCATGTTTTAATCATGCTAAAATTACAAAACTGACCTTATCATTCCACTCTTACAAAAGAAATAATTTGCATTAGACAATAACTTTTGAGTAAACAAGTGTCTTTTATAGCAAAAATAACATAGGCTGAGTTGGTATAATAGCCATGAAAGTGGTCTTAATGTAATGTTCAGTTTTAATATATCAATTAAATCACTACCTTAAGCATTATTTTAAGTTAAGTAAAAGTTAAACAATTCACTTTTAAAGAAATAATGGCGATAAACTCTAAATTGCTCCCTTTAAAAGTTTGTTTTATTTGAATTTGCACTTTACAATTAACATAAAGTGAAAAACAATTTAGGAACTTATTGCCATGACATTAGTATTCCAAATTAATTCTTTTTCTTTTGTTGCAGTGGATGAAACTTCTAAAGTTCTGTGTTTACATTCAGATCCCACAAAGACTTCAGGACTAACTGGCTACCATTATAAAGTACAAACACTACATTCACAGATCTTGAGACTGTCATTCATAACGTATTTTATTAACATAACATTGAATAGTGCTAAAACAGTATTCAAATAATTTTATTAATGCTATTTTGTGAAATCTTGCGCTGGGTTAAAACCATGAACTGCACAGACTGTGAAAGAAGCTGTACCAACGCAGCCTAGCAAACCCGCCTCACTGAATGAGTCACGTTCCCAAGCTTTACTGTCTGATGAGCACCACCACAGTACCCACAAAACAACAGCGAAGAAGCAATAATTTCAGCCTCATGGTGGCCCGATCACTGTCCTCAAAGTTGTTTGATTTGCGCAGGAGCCTTTCATCCAACAAACTCTCTCCCCGCACAAGCAGTGATGCTCAAAAACCTTCCCCTTTCCTGCCCAGCTGCTGCAGCTACTCTCCCTGGGATCTCTAGCTCCACTCTGCTGAGGTTAAGTGCATACTTCATCGCCTTTTTGCGTATCCCTGAAGTGGGAGCATACGCCTCCTGACCCTAAAGAAAGGGGAGCAAAGGCACCGCCAGCAGTGGAGTGAGAGGTAGGTACAATCAGGCAAACGTGTTCAAGTCACGCTGGCTGCCACTCTGCCATTAACAGGGAGATAAAAGAGGAGGTCAGGAAAGGAGGGGCTCACCGTGGCTCCCCTCCTTCCCCCCAGCCCGCTTGCTCGGAGGCTGTAGCGACACTACTGCAACTCGGTGCTGCTCTCGGCTAGGGCTGCCCCCAGCCTGACTGCGAGGGGTGGTCGCCTTTCTCCGCTCCCTCCGAGGCAGGCAGAGCTGAGTGAGCTTCAGTTTCTTGTGCAGACTTCAATAAGAAAACGCTCTGGCTTAGCCTCTCCTCTCAGGAGGAAATTCATCCTGGTTCACCTGATGAATATCAAGTAAATCCTAAGACTTTGACCTATGGCATAAATGGGATTTTAGTGTACAGGACAAAATGGTTGCCAACGCTTTTGCATAAATCTGCATCACGTTCTTTTGCAGTAAGACACCACATGCAACAATTAGATCAATACATGTTACTCCTTAATATCTTCTCCTACCTGGAGGGTGACATCTAGATGTGTTTAAGGTTATCTAATTTAACACTCTTGTGGTTTAATTTTTCACTTTGTCTTACTGCCTGCCTTTGTTTTTTCTTGACAGCGTGCCTGCAGGAAATATTTTCCTGTTGCATGCATTTTGACATTCCCAGCTATCTGTTATACTAACTGTCAGCAGCTGGAACTACTCATGAATTATTTTTTTTTCTCTCATCCCTGTTCTTCAGGTAGTCTTTTCTGCTTGTACCACATTTCTCAGCAAGTACGATCAGGCCTTCAGTAAAAGAAGGTGCAATGCCTGCTCTCCAAAGCCAAATTCTTCTCATTTAAGCCAATGAAACACTGTAGATCTGTTGAATTTTATGGAGTCATTTCTGTTATAAGCAGAACAAACCAGAATTTGTACCGTAGTAAATGCAATAGGAAAGAGTATTGCATGGGAAGGTCTGTCTTTCTGTGTTCCTTTAGCCTCCTATTTAAACAGCTGTAACCATGTTTTACAGAAAGGCACTAACGTCCTTCTTAGTGAGAACATGCAGGCTTGACAAAGAGGAAATATTGTGGTTCTACCAACTGCTCGAAAAAGTTTAGTGGCAATATGCTTCTCATCCAAATGAACCAAGGTAAGTGCCCCTTACCAAAATTCAGGCAGACTGAGTGCTGTCATGGGCATCTCTAGTTAATGTATTGCAAGGTTTTAAAAAAAAGAAAAATTATTGCGATGTGAGTCAAGGAAACAGATTCAGTGAATGTACCTTTGAGAGCCAATGTGACTCATTGCATTTGAGATTCACTTTTTTCTCTTAAAGAAAGTACTGTTGTTAGGTAACTTATGCTCCTACTGGATTTTTAGGTGCTTTATTCTAGGTTTCCACTGGAGAACGAGACATATAAGTTATTTTCTTACATTTTCTTTTCTAGTGCTTCAGTCTGCCTAGGCACCTAAGTAAGTAGTTGGGATATAACACCAATTTTAGCCGTTGAAGCTGCTTCACCTTTCTAAATACTGTATTTCAGAAAAAAGAAAAAAATAGTTGCTTTTCTGGGGTAGACTCTGGGCTGGAGCTGCATTGCAGATAGGAAACTAGAACTGTTTGCATATGGTTAATGAGCAAGTGGTATAGAAGAATTATAGAACCCTATTTGCTAAATATACCTTCGAGTTTGCTGAATAGACTAAAGCTGTTTCTGCAACCATGCAAACTTTCTGCTGAATGTGTGAAAAGGGTGCCTGCTCCTTAGTCCTGAATCAAAGTCAGAGAAATGAAGCTTACTCTCTGCCAACAGCATAGAATAAAGCTTTTCGGTTTACTGCTTTAATGTGGCCAACTCCAGTCAACCACCAAGTTCTGCTTGCTATTGTAACATTAACGTTATTTTAAAAAACACTCATAAGAGAAATAATCGTGATACTTGACAGTGAAGAAATCCTTTAGTGACCATCTGCCAAAATAGTCTTATACAGCAGGAGATAGATCTCTTCCAAAATTTCTTTTTTTTCTGAGCTCTTGATGCTTCAGAGTGAAACCCCTAGTGAGTCTTACCCTGGTAGCTTCATAGGATACTGTGACTGGGAAAAAAACTTAGTTACAATGCATCATCAACAACACTCGAGGAGAGACAAATTTATTTCAAAGTCTTGGTATTTTTTTGTTGTTTTGAAAGGCACTGTTTGCTGATTGCAGAGCAAGTATTCCGCTTGCATTATTTTTTTCATATCAGGTCTGGAATATAACAATAAATTCAAATCTGCAAATATGTTTTTTCTCTTAACCCACTAGACACATATGGCAGCTTAATAGTATTTGTGAAGGAAAGTAGTCTGTCCCAGGGCTGCACAGTTCTCCCTGTGGCACGTTTAGAGACAGCCTACCTCTTTCTTGTGAAAAACGGTAAAATTAAACATGTAGAAAGAGAACCCAAATGGATGTTGATAAGGTGACAAAGGAGAAAATCTGACTGATTAAATCCTGATCACAGTAGACTTGCAGAGGTTTTTAAACTGATTTAACTAAGTTTTAGAATTTCTCAGTATCTACAAACTCAAGATTACATGGAGGGAGTGTAAGGGCTTTGAACCAAGTGATTTGGTGGGGATAGAACGTCACACAGCAGCAGTGAAACTGCTAAACAACCAATGTGTTAAAAGAGTAACTATAGCATATATTTTCATAAGAGTGCTTTACTGCTTGAATTCGTAGGCAAGCTACTTCTCACACGAATTAAATTCATTTAAAGATATATAACAAGTTCTCTTCATGAACATGGTAGATCTTACTGGTACTGACTTCTTCAAGACTTGCAAGCATATCATCTTCAAGGCCTCTAAACCTAGAAAGAGCTTCACATTTAAATAAGTTTTAATACGTTAATAGAAAATATGCATATTTTTTGTTTACTGTCAAGATACACATAATCTTGTAATTAAAGGGGGTTTTTATGCAGACGAGGATGTGGGTATAGACAGGCAAATCATCACCAGTGGTACAAAAGTTGCTGTATGATGTTGTGCTTCAAATAAGCTGAAAGCTAATGTTTGACCTTCCTTTTACAGAAAACTTGAAAATTAAAAACAATGAGAACTGCCACATCTGTAGCTTTGCATCACTGCCTCTTCTCTCTAGATGAACACTCTGGCTCTCATTCACAGGTTCTGACCTGTCATCATGACCTTGGATAACACTAAATACAAATTGAATGGTTTTAAATATTTCTGAATCTAAAAGAACTGGGTCTTTGTGACCCAACTTTCCACAGATGCTTCCAGATACTAATTCCAATGGTATGATTTGGTTTTGTTATTGAAATATGTAATAGCCAGTAAAATTCCAGTTCAGTTTAAAGAAGTTCTTAAAGGACACATCAAAACTCTGACAAATGGAAAAACATGAGCTCTTCTTCAAACATGTCTGTCAGCGTATAAACCAGTTTCCCATAAGAAACCAAATGCTTTCCCTGCCTTATTTCTAGAAGATGCATCACAGGTCGTGCTTTAAGTGTCTGATGTAGAAGATGGTGTGCCTGCCATGACTTTAAGAGAGATTGTTCTTCAGAAATGCAGCCATTGGTTGATTGCCGTGTTCAAGGGCTCTTCACTTTTTATTTCTGAGACTGAAAATTTCCTTTGTTTCCTTAAAGACTAAATCTAGAGGTCCCCTCCACTCTTCTGCATGAGTGAAGAAGTTGTCATCCTGTCCATCCAACTAATTTTTCTCTAGCTGCAAGGAATTGACCCCCAAACTATTCAAGAATAATTGTGTCATGGTCACATTTGACAAGAAATGAGGGTAGAAAGGCAGTGAAGTACTCCAGCAATCAGAGGACTTCACAGCTTGCAGAACAACAAACGCTCTGCTAAAGGGATGGCAGGTGTTTGAAGACTGCCCTGAAAGCGTCACAAACATGCATGCTCAAGCAGCAGAAACTGTTTCACTGTTGAAAGATCAGGTGGAGGCAAGCAAAGGCTCGTCTCCAGCTGTAAACAGGTATTCACCAAACAAACACCTTGGTCATCTTAATGACTAGAAGGGGGTTAAACATAAGCATTTACAAGATGTAGACATACAGACATGTTCCATGAGGACTGGAGGATTTGGTCTTTCAGTATGATTTGTTTCTGACACTCTGCTTTCACACCTCGAGTTGTAGAAGAAGAAAGGCCACTCTGAGGCAATGGTAGGCCAACACATTAGCACCTTTCTTATTCATATGTGTTCCGGATTGCTCTTTTCCGTATTCCTCAGCAGAAGTTACTCATGCCCTTGTCTCCTTTATATTCTTTAAACAGCACCTTGCCTAGATTTCAGGTCTTTTCTCAAGACTTAGGTCTTTCACGTGGTGCCTGTAATGGCATTTGTAAATTTTCTTGTAGCAAGTGCTATCAGAGTTTAAACATGAGTTTGGTAAAACACTTGTGCAGAGGGAGAAGGCTTAAAATACTATGTCTTATTTGAATGCCAACCTTGATTCATGTCAATAGCTCATCACAGAAGAGGAATCACAGGTTCATGTTAACATCCTATTTTATGTCATCCTACTTTTATGTGGTTAAGCTGTGTTCTATACTTTATCCTCTCCACAGTGGTTCAGTACAAGCGTGCAGCGGCAGATACAGCCATTTCTCACTACAGTGTCACAGATCTGTGCAGGAATGACAAGACAGTGTCTCTAAATTGTGGCACAGATATCTAATGTTAGCAAAAAATTTTAACTGGGGCAGGGGGAGTCACAGGGAAGTTAAAGTATTAATATGCTTCATTATGCCTGCCAGGTGAAATATAGTGGTTGGCATATTAATATAAGCATATCACCATGACTAAGCCCTTTAACATAGAAAATGCACTAGTGCACATATGTGTGTTAGTATAGTTAGGAGACTTCTATTTATAGCTTTCTACTTAGTTTATATGTGCTGTAGTAGGTAGGACCATAATATATCTCAAAACAGTCTCCACAGCTGTGAGCTTTAAAAAGCAAGCTTGGAAGGCAGAACTTTCCAAAAGATTTTTTTGTTCCTCTTCAAGAGTGGTGAAAGATGAGTTAATTGAGGGCCCTTTTTCAGACGTAGGAACCTAGGATTATAGAAGTTGTGTGCTTTAATTTCTTCTCGTGACAATATTTGAACTCCTGCATGTGTTTATTTGGGGGATTTGTGCCTGTGATTTGTTGGGACTATATAGAACAGAATCATAGAATTGTCTAGGTTGGAAGATCATCAAGTCCAACTGTCAACCTGACACTGCCAAAACCACCATTAAACCATGTCCCTAAGCAGCACATCTGTCTTCTAAATACGTTCAAGGATGGCAATTCCTCCACTTCCCTGGGCAGCCTGTTACAATGTTTGATAACCCTTTCTGTGAAGAAATTTTTCCTAATATCCTATCTAAACTTCCCCTGGCTCAACTTGAGGCTGTTTCCTCTAGTCCTATTGCTTGTAGGGAGAACTTGGGAGAAGAGACCAACCCCCACCTCTCTACAAACTCCTTTCAGATAGCCATGGAGAGCAGTAAGGTCTCCCTTCAGCTTCCTTTTCTCCACACCAAACAGCTCTAGTTCTCTCAGCCGCTCCTCATAAGACTTGTTCTCTAGACCCTTCACCAGCTTCATTGCCCTTGTTTGGTCACAGTCTAGCACCTCAATGTCTCTCTTGTAGTGAGGGGCCCAAAACTGAACACAGCATTTGAGGTGTAGGCTCACCAGTGCCAAGTACAGGGGGACAATCACTTCCCTAGTCCTGCTGGTGACATTATTTCTCATACAAGTCAGTATGCTATAAATATCTTTCACGTAGTATAGTTATCAGTATTGAAGTGGTACTTCTGCTTCTGAAAAATTTTCTGAAGTAAGCCTGTTTGGGCAGAGTTTGGGGGTTTGATTTCTCTGAATTTTATTTCCAGATATGCAGCCATTTGGGAGGGATGCAAGTCTTGTGCTATGATTAAATTATTTTTTTTTTCCCCCAGAACAAAGAATTTTCAAAGATTTCTCAAACTGCTGCAGTTTGTAGAAGGTAGAATCCAGAATATTTAAATTTAACCAACAAGGGGTCAGAAAATTATGTCAGATAAAATTTTGTGGGCGAACAGCTAGGTTGGTCAATACTGGATTAGATGCAGAATGTCGTGGTTAATGGATTGTCCTCTACCTGGAAACTGTTAACAAGTGGAGAACCATGGGTTCTTGGGACCTATCCCACTTAACTTTTTCCACAGCCGGGAGGAGGTAGGGGAACCCTTGCTCCTCAGGCTGGCAGGTGGCACCAAACTGAGAGGAACAGCCAACATGCTGGAGAGCGGGGCTGCCATGCAGAGGGACCTGGGCGTGCTGGAGGAATGGGCCTTGTAGAGTTCAGCCCAGAGAAATGCTAAGCCCTGCCCCTGAGAAGGCAAAGCTCCAGGCAGCGGTTCAGGTTGGGCACTGCCTGCTTGGGCAACAGCTCTGCAGAGAAGTCCCAAGGGCTTCGAGGATAGCAAGCTGCACAGGAACGAGAAGAGAAGACTGAGGGGGGATCTCATAAATGTCTACAAATACTTATAGGGCAGGTGCCAGGAGGAGGGGGCCAGTCTTTTTTCAGTGGTGCCCAGTGATAGGACAAGAGGCAATGAGTACAAATTTGAATATAGCAAGTTCCATCTGAACATGAGGAGGAACTTCTTTCCTTTGAGGGTGGCAGAACACTGGAACAAGCTGCCCAGAGTGGTGGAGGAGTCTCCGATACTAGAGACATTCAAAACTGTTCTGGACACCATCCTGTGCAACCTGCTGTAGGTGGCCCTTCTCTGGCAGGGGGCATTGGACCAGATGATCTCTAGAAGTCCCTTCCAACCCTTAGCATTCTGTGATTCTGTGATCTTAGACCACACTTAGATACTACATTCTCTGGTTTGGACTCCCCAGTCTACAAGAGACATTGTCGAACTGGTGCAAGCCCGGCAGAAGCCCGCCAGGATGCTCAGGGGCTGGAGCACCTGTCATGTGAGGGGACCCTGAGTGATGGAGTTACTTCTGCCTGGAGAAAGGAAGGCTTTGGGGGCACCTCAGAGCAGCCTTTTACCTATGACCTGCATGTTAGGAAGATGGAACTGTTCTTGGCAGCCCGACAGCAGCATGAGAGACAGTGGGTGTACATTGAAACAAGACAAGTTCAGGCTGGAGATAAAGGAAACCCATATCTCCACAAGGGCAGTCCAGAGTAGAGCAGGTTTCCCAGGGAGGCTGTGGGGTCTGCATCCTCAGAGGTTTTCAAGACCAGGCTTCAGAAAACCCTGAGCTGAACAGTTTGACCTCCTCAGTAATGGTGTTCTCAACAGAAGGTTGCACTGGACACCTGCTGACACCCTCTTCAGCTTGAATTATTCCATGATAGAAGGAGTAAGAGACTTTCCTCCTCCCACAAGAAGCAGTGATGTAAGGATTGAAGTAGAAGCAACTGTTTGACATGGTGGCTTCCACACTTCACTAGCAGCCAATACAAAGCTTTCACATCAGTGCTCTTCTGTAAGCACCCAGATGAGACAGAAGGCTCCACAATTGTACTTGTCAGGGTCAGCCTAGTTACCTGGACAGTTTGAAAATTTAGTGCATTTTCAAAAAGAGAACTTTGCACATAAGACTGTACTTTGACACTTTGGGCTGTGGTGGCATTTCTAAGCATCATTTTTGTGGAACAGTATAAGTGGATGGCAGAGTGATGTTTCTTGAATGACTGATATTTGTATTGAGTATATACAAATTTGTTCATATATCAGATTGGTATGAAAGGATAACAGTTAGGGAAAAACAAATACATAAAATAGGAATTCAGTATTACTTTACTTTTAAAAACTAATTTAATTACCTGAAAATATGTTTTTATTTTAAATATAAAAATTATGACACATACAAACTATGTATTTATTTATATTAAACTGCAGCATACCTGTTAATTGAGGAACTCTGTTGTAACAGAATGAAATATTTTGTGTTACATTATCTTGTTTTCTTTTTCCCAGAAATTCACTGTGGATTATCCACAAATCACACTCTGTTGCGTTTCACTCAATATCCTGAGTGTCCAGTGCCCTACAGTTTGTGAAAAGTTATATACATATTGTAAAAGCAATGAACAGTTCTCCTGAGGTGCTGTGCACCCACAGCTCCTGCTGGAGTCAGTTTTGTTTCTTCATGTCATCCTGTGAGGTACCTATCTTTGAAACATTATTAATTCTTAAACCTCATTTTCTGTGGTTGTTTTGAAGTGTTTGAATGCAGTGTTGCTTCTTGCACAGCTATGATATTAAAAAACCACAAACAAAACCAGAAAAATTAGACCACTAAGAGAAACATTTTTGTGTTCCTGTACAGCCCCTGCAGAGAATGGCAGTATATTGCATAGATATATTTGGTGTGCAAGGTAGGGACAAAAAATCACAAAGCAGGTAATACAGTGTTTATCATCTTAACACTTTTCTCGTTGAAATAACAAAAGCTTTTCAATTTTTTTTCCTTCAAAAGACCAATATTTAAAGGGTGTTGATTTATGTAAATCAATAATTTATCAACTTGTTCTCTTTCTCCACTGCCAGCCAGATGCTTCTAGCTTTGCACTGCCAGACGATGTCAGCTGCAAAGCATAATGGCCTTGTGCTTCATGTAGAAATAAGAACATAAATATTTAAAAAATCCAGCTACAGGAAGTGAGGGGCAGTTAGGGTGGGGGTGAGAGATTTTGCTGGTTTACTGTGCAAGTAATGCAGGTCTACATATTTTATGGGCTGGTTTTATCAGAAGTGGAGGCAGGGACATTTCAGTCTGATTTTTGTCTCCTTACAAGACTGACAGACCCAAGTCTTTTCATGGCAATTTGTTGAAGACATCTGGTGAAGCTTTCTAGGGGATGAACACACGGCAGAGTGTTCCTCTGGTATCAGTTGGCATGGCAACTAGTAAAAGACTATTCAACATCCATAGGTTTCAAAAATGTTGAAGCCTAGTTGAAAATCCATTTGGGCTCCTATCTGCAAAATTTTCCTTTTGAAAATGCACTAAATCTTTTTTCAGGGAACTGGACTGAACAAGTAAGTACAATTGTGGAGCCTTCTGTCTCAAATAATTTCCAAAGCATGGTATTAATGATTCCAGGAAGCAGAGGCCTGAGATGATAGTATTACTGGCACTGTACAAAACAGAATATTACCAGAAGGCTGGTAAAGACTGCAGAAGCCTGGGGGTAGTGCAGGGAAAGATGAGATGAGGCGGAGGGGAGGGAAAAATGCTATTATCAAAGTTTAATACAGTAATTATAATGAGTCACCACAGGCAAATGACTGATTAGACTTCATCATTACATATTGCTAAGTAATATAAAGTTTATTCTATACAAGACACTCCACTCCCTACTTGGCAATGTCTTTTCACTCAAACACACCCAACAGCTACACAATATAGCTTGTTTATTTAAAAAGACTGACATAGGAAAAAATATCTTGAAAATTGGTTTTCACATTTCCTGCACAAAAAACAGGTAAATTGTCTTTGGTGGATAACTTTGTGAGTATTGACATGAGAAAGAATTTAGCACCCTGTGTGTTGTCTTCCCATAGTCATTAGTCTAATCCTTGCAATGCCTGTGCAGGATATGCGTTTTGTGAATAGATTTATTTGGAGGTTGCTTTTCTTTCTGCAGCCTGTCCCTTCACAAGCACGGTAGCTTAATAGCTTTGCCAACTCTGTAGAGGTACCTTCTAGATTTAAAATGGCTTACATAATGAAGTTCAAGGGCTGATTAACTGAGAGCACAGTATAACTGGAGCTGTAACCAGAGAACCCATGGAAGATAAGTGTGGATCATCACAAGGTGCAAGCTTAGTTAAGGAAATATGATATTCCTTCACTTCTTTCACACTGGTGTATACAAAATAGAAACAGAAAGCAGTTAAGAGAGTTAGTCTACAATAGAAAACACACTTAGCAGCTATTACAGCAGGACTATAGCGAGACCTTTTCACAGACCAGAGGACTGTGGAATACATACTGTCTATAGCTTGGGCCTTATTTTCAGGAAAACAAAGTGCAGTGATACATTTCTGAAATCCAGGATAATCACACTATTGAGGGCTACTGATTTCATTGTGCTTGGAACTATACACTAAATCAATAAATCAGGAATTACTGTACGGAGACTGTGTGCATATGTATATATCAGTGTCTATATTTGCTTTCTATGCATGTATTTTTGTCTGTTCCTAAATTATATAGGATATTTGGGCATTTTTCATGTGATACACTTTCTCTTTGGCTATAAACTGTAAAAAAATAAAAGAAATTCATTACTAAGTCTGTGTTCAAAATGCTGAGCTTGGCTATACTGTTTCCCCTTTACCTGGACCTCCTTAGGAAACCAGATGTAAACCTTAACAAGGGTTATCCGGGTTAAATACAATTGCAGTAAACTGTACAGCAATGGGTAACCTGGCTCTAATTAAAGTTAAAACTTTTTCCTCTTCCCCACCCCCAAAACTTTGCCTGTGATCTTTTCAAATTTATAGCAGGGAATAAAATAAAATTCCTGCTCAACCTATTCCTCCTCGTCCCCAAATTATGACTATATATTCTTCTTGGCTGTGATAAAGTGACAAATATGAATGCATTTATGTATAACAAAAAATTGCAGTTGAAGGACAAAGTTCATCTTTTTTTTCCACTAATGAAGTGACATTTGCTATCCTAACATTGCTGTTCTGTGAGTTAATATGGATTGTTTCAGTGAGATCCCTCTTCAATCAGACATACAGTCTCCAGTGTCTCACTTAATGTTTTTGGATCTATGTAGGTGGTTCTGAAGAGATGGATTCAGACTATAACTACTTGTTATTGGAGGAGTTGTCTAGCAGTGAGTTCCCTTATTAATCATAAAGTTGGCAGAAGTGGTTATTTTGATGCTTTCCTACTTGGATTGACCACATACTTACAAAATAATGTGTGTATGAGTGCAACAGTCAGGGGTTGGTGACACACTGATATCTTATTGACATATATTTTAGAAGCAAAGGAACAATGGCTATGGTTACTGCTTGATTCAGGCTCTAGAACATTTCATTTCAGGAAGGAGTGAAGGCCGGCATAGGCATTTACAGAATTACCAAATTGTTGAGGTTGGAAGAAGGTCTAGAGCTGGTCTGATCCAACTCCTCTATTGACACAGGATCCCCTAGAGTCAGTTGCCTAGGACCATGTCCAGATGGTTTTTGAAGATCTCCGAGTTTGGAGACTCCACAACCTCACTGTGTAACTTATTCCAGTGCTTAGTCACCATCACAGGAAAAAATTGTTTCCCGATGTCCAGAGGGAACCTCCTGTGTTTCAGTTTGTGCCTGTTGCCTCTTGTCCTGTTACTGGACATGACTGAAAAGTACCTGTGTCCTTCCTCTTTGCACTCTCCCTTCAGATTTTTTGTGTACATTGAAGAGATTCCCTCTTTCATATTCACTGCTCCTAGAGACTGTTATCCTCTCTGTTCTTCTGAGGGGTATGCATTTGCTTACTTTTTAATTCAGTAAGAAGCCTGCTTGTATTTACATTATCTACTTATTTTTAAGGTCTAATACTTAGCAAGCACTCTTCGTGAATACTGAGCTCAGTATTGCTAAAGCTAGCCCTATCATAGATCCAGGAGAAGCTAATACAAGAACTTCAAAATGTTTAGTGACTATATTATGGGAATGACTGCAGAGGGCTTTTTACTATTTCATTTGGGGCAGTAAAATTTCTTTCAGGCAGCAATGATTTTGAGTCTTGAATAAATGCTCATGTGCCATAACATTTCCAATAAATGGATAGATGGTGATCTGAAGTGGATCAAATTAGGGGTAATTTTTTTCTTTTTTTGGTCCCTGTAGCATTATCAGTATAAGTTCTGTAACAAGGAGAAAACACCTTATTTTGCCAGCCATATACCTGCTTTCTTGACCAAATAAATCAATTTATATGTCTTTGCAAGATATTGTGTTTTGAAGAAAAAAGCAGCTTATTCCAAATCAAATCATCAACACTGAACTATCAACCTATGGGCTTCAGCCTCTATGGATATGTAGACAGCCCACCTATAGTAATTATTTTACAGTGCATAGAGGTAGATCATCTGTTCAGTTACAGTTCACTTCCTGATCATATCTTGTCCTCTATATGAAAATATCAGCACGTTTTTATGAGTGCAGGTGTATGGAGTCCATTACACCAATTTGAGTTCCTTGTCAGCCTCCAAAATGTTAAAATTTTGGGAAGGCCATAATTAAAGGGGAAAAAAACCCACAGGATCATCTAGTTCCATGCTTGATTTGGTGATTAAACTTCATTCTCCTTTTTCGATGTTCTGCAATGTCAAGTTGTTGACTGCACTTCAGAAAAGGGATCCTAGTTTTAGTCTTTCTACCTACAGTGTACATTGAAGTATTAGATTAAAATTTTGATGCAAGCTTTCTTTCAAGATATGTCTACTGTAATCCATGAGCTAGATCCACTAAGTGAAAAATTATACTAAGTATTAAATATGGGGGTTTGATAATTTTTAAATACATATTAAATATATATTTTTTGATATTTATTATTTTCATATGCTTGGTTCTAAGAGTCCATATATTTATTTCATTTGATACATAAATAAATAGGACCTTTAAATTACTGTTTGTATTTGTTGCTAGGATTCTTCACTACCAATGTATGCAAACAGATTCCTCTGTCTTGGATTCTCTTTTTTTTTTTCTAGGAGCACTAAATGCTACAGATATTAAACAATTTAAATGACCTATTATAAATGACCTTAATAAATCACCTGTAGGGTGCTGCCTATTTTTATGTTGGTTTCCCCAATTGTAAGCAATGCTGCTTTATCACTAAAGAAATAGTAGAATGGTTATTATTTAATTATTTTAAAATTTCTCACTTGATAATTTTTTACAGAAACATTAAAGCTGTATATCATCTTTAGACATCTTAATTTTGATTGCCTACTCATTAATAACTGAATAAGTAACTAGCTTTCAACATAAAGTATACAGATTACTTAAAATAAATTGTATTTGCAGGATATCCATTATCTAATCATGTGTGACTTAAGAAAATGATTTAGAAGAGCAATGAGACTTAAACAAGAACGACCCCCCTAAAAAAATCCTTCCACTACAGATGGTGATTTCCAACCAATCATGACAAAGAGAAGCTATTACTTTATTCTACAATAAAAGGAATGCTTGAAGATTAAAGAAAAGTGAATGATATAACTCACTCTAGTGACTTCTTCCCAGCTTACTCCCCCAGAGGCAACTGCTCTCCTTTTTAAGCCCAGATTTCATTTTTAATTAATACATATCAAGCTGTCCTTAACCTGTTTTCAACACACTACGCCCAGTCACACTTTAAACTTCAGTTATCCTTTAATAAAAATAAGCTGTGTTAAGATCTCAGCCAGCTCAGACAGTCACATACACTCATTGTTTTCTGTTCCAAATCAGAAAATTGTGCTATATAATAAATCTTTTTTCACTGTGACCCTTTGTAAAATGTTAACTGAAAAGCTTAGGACTGACGGACTCAAAGTGCTGTGTGATCACTTAGGCTATTATTGCGGCTCTGAGACTTACAACCAGACTTAGCATCAGAAACAGGCTGAAGTAAAATTTTGCCTTGGAGCCTGATGGATTTTAGGTGGCTGGATCCCCCTAAACCAGGCTGAGCCAAAAGCCCTCCCTTTGTTGATTTGGCTTTAAAGCTAGGTCAAGGAAAGCCTCAGACCTCTAAAGCAGAACTGAAATCTGCAAAGCAAAACTTGCAACCTAAAAAGCCTTCACTCTGTAATCATAGAAATTGTTAAACCTATCAGGTTTCTTTTTAATATCTTTGATTGGTGATTCTGGCTCATAACTACCACCAGGAACTCATTATCTGTGTGGTGATCCAGTGTCTAGGGCTTCCTTAGGGTAATACTCATGTAAAAAAATAGGGCTGCACAACTGAAGCTCTTCAATGATACGTTAATCATCTTGTTGTAATGCTAAACACTTCTTCAGAACTACCCCAAAAATACCCTTTTTTGATACACTGGCCTGTCCTTCAGGGAGCTGAAAATCATCTGAAGCATTTAGAAACACGGAGTAGTGGAGGCAAAATTTTGCATCAATCTCATCTTAAATTTTGCAGCTTCACCGAAGGCCTGCTCAGGCACAGAAGTCCTTTACTGGATGTTTTAACAACTTCTTGACCTGGAAAACTGGGCTCTCAAAATGAGCACATTATAAGGAAACATTTATTACTGTCTTTGAGGAAACATTTATTGCTATCATTGCTATTGCTATTAGTAATAGATTGTGCTTAGTGTGCTTAGTTATGCAAATAAGCTATATTTTATACACAGTCCAACTTGATTTGAAGCAGCTGCTTTGAATTCCTGCAAATGCATGAGGTACCATTTATCATAATAATATACTATATTATAAAATTGCATTGAAATTACATATTCTTCCCCAGTTTTTATCATTAGTATCATTCTACTGTTTTTAAGACTCAATGTTTCAAGGTAATCTCAAAGTACTTGAATTTGGGAAAGCCACAGAAAATAATAAATAAATGCACGCTAAATGTCACCAGCTGTTGAAGGCTAAAACACAAGCTAAAAACAAGGTATACCTTTTTAATAGGTTTAACCACTGGAACAAACTACAGAGAAGTGTGGTAAATTCATAATCACATGAAGCCAATATGTCAACATTGGCTTTTTTAAATTTTCCCTCCACTGCCCCCCTACATGTGTGCTAGTGCTCATCCAACTATGGTGAGATAAAAAAAGGTCTGTGTCCTATACAAGGTATGAAGACTAATTAGACACTGCTACCAGTCATTATTATAAATAGATAAGTTTATGACTAGATACAGTTTCATTAATATAGTGCTTAATTTTAGGTGCCTGTGGTGTTATTTAAGCTTTGTGTTGTGGTTCCTGATTTTGACCTGGATGCCTGCTTTGACAGTGAAGTTCCAGAGTGATGAGTAGTTCAGACACAGTTCCTAGGGCTGCCAGAGACAGAGGAACATTATTGGGACTGTGATTAAGGTTAAAGATGGTGTAGATCATTCCCCTATTGTGATTTAACCACAGCCATCAATTACTAATGATTAAGGAAGGTCTAGGAAAAATAAATTGTTTCATCTCAAAGCTCTTTGAATTTTACTTTACCTTCAGTAGTACAAAAAAATACCTGGCAATCTTTGTACCAGAATTCTAGAAGATCTGACATTGCATATCCAGTAAGTCAAAGTGTTTAATAAGTGCATTAACTTCAAGATGGCATTTTTAACGAGAGAGGAGTAAACACCATGTTTATGAAGAAAAAGTAATTCAAGTAACAGCAAACTTAGTAGCCTAACCTCAACAATGCGCAAAGCTTTTCAGAATCAAGAAAGAAGAAAAAAAAAAAAAAGAGAGAGAGAATGAGAATAAATGTTGGGAGATAAATGGAAAATGGGATGAAATGAAAAACATCTTTGTCAAAGGTAGAGCATGTCAGATTAACCCTGTTATCCTGGGTTTTAAATGGCAGTTGACAGAGGAAATGTGTTCGGTGTAGTCAGTCTAGATTTCACTAAAGCATTTGATAGGGTGCCACATGGGAAATTACCAATTGAATTTGATAATATGGGCCTAGCACAAGAACTTTTAAAGTGGATAAGATGATCTAAGTGGGAGGTGATAATGGATTATGCTGCAAAGGGAATTACTAACTTGGACAAAAGTAATGTCATGAATAACCTAACAACCCATTTTGAGGCTAGTCTTATTAAATATTTCCTTTAATGTCATGGGCAAAACCAGATTGCTAATGATGGTTTCTGACAGTAATTTTGCAGGACATCACCAATACAGGACTCTATTGGGCTATTATATGTGAAAAATGATATGATAAATAGTATGACGGAGATGGAATTTGTTGCATTGTCACAGGAAACGTGAGGACATACACATTTTCAGAAAGGTGATTGCACTGAAGAAGGTGTAGAGACCAGCAAATAGGACTATGTGTATTTAAAAAGAAGTGTTGTAAGAGTGGGAATGGAGACCAACAAGGCTGATGGTGAGGACCTGGTGGCCAGACAGTTCATCTTCAGTGCAATTTAGTTTGGGCTATCTCTAGTCTGGTCTCACAAACTGAATGTTTGTTATTGTTAGAGAATATCAGATGTTCTCAGGAGTGCATATTTGGGTTTGCGTTCATAAAACAGATACCACACTTGATCTTAGCCAAAAGGCCGAGAAGCGAACCTGAAGTGAACCTGCTTTCAACCTGAAAAACACCCAGTCTGAAGCCTCCCCAAAAGACCTGCGGTAAAACCCAAACCACAATAAGCAGGGACAATCAGTTTGTTTCGCATGTGCATTCCAGGTCTAAGAAAACACTAAAAGAATTTGTCTTATTTGTACACAGAGAATTACATTTATTTCCTTTAAATACAAAGGAAAGTGAATGCAGCAACTTAGTTTAAAAATGGATATTGACTCAAAAAGAAGTAGTACAATGTGGATTAAAAAAACAAGTAGATGTAATTTGCTAATTATCTGTGTGAACAAAAGTTAGGTTAAAATAAGTTCAGCAGACATAGACATAGTTCAAAGTAATTTCAGACCACATTGTGCTTTAAAGTTCTGTGAAGTTCATCAGTCATAACCTCTGGAAAATAGAAATAGAAAATCCAGTGACTTCATTACGGCAGGAAGAAGACACAAAGGCAAGCTTGTCTCAGATATTTCTTGGTTTTTTGATTGTTTTTGTTAATGGTCATGCAGAAGAATGTGAGGGTAGATGAAAGGTAAATAGTATTTAAACAGCTATATTTATTCATTGTTTTTCCACTTGAAATTGTTCAGGTTTGTTTTCAGCTCCAGTGGGACACAGGTTCAGCTGATATTGTACTGATCTATCTTGTAACATTTGTTCTCAATAAGAATTTTTTTTTAAGAAATAAAACAAAGGGTAGCTGTCACCAAACTGCTGTATCTTTTAGTCTGTTGAACTTTGTCTTTTATATCAGAAATATTTTAATTGTTTCTTTCCTTACATTATTTTGTATATAGAATCTAAGCTTGGTATGCTGGAGGAGCAAGAACTATAAGATAAAAAAAGATACACCAGACTGAGTATATTGTTACTCAAGACAGGATGCTTTGGCTGAGAAGAGTGACAAAATTTTGTTTGTAGAACATACTTGCCTTGAAACATTTGGAGGAGAACTTGTTAATAAAAGGGCGTGCACAAACTTTATCTGTGCTATCTGAAATGTAGGAAAAGTGAGTAAATGAGTAAATCTGTGTTCTCAATATATTACCAATACACAATAAATGCCTGTATCTACATATTGCACATAATAACTGTATACACCTGCTATGCATGTTATTGCTATGCACTTCTTTTGCTGTGGTCAATTTATATTTCATATCTTTTACCTAGGGATTTGTTCTTGGGAGAAAAGGACTACTCAGTCCATTAGCTGCTCTGAATTTATGATGATAAATCCCTTGATGTTCAGCCATGACAGGAATTACTCTGCTCTAATGAGTAATAAATGTGGATAAGTCATGTGTCCCTATGGATTTCTTGGCCAGAAATTACATTTAGAAGAAGGCTAATTGTCTAAAATTTATCCAAATTCAATACAAATTTTATTGCTGCTAATTGCCTTTCCAGGTTTTGCAGCATTAAAGATATTTAAATGTATTTGTCATAGCACTTTTGTGCATATGTAATGCTTAAGAATAGTACCAACTGCCATCATATTTAGGCATTTCAACTATTTCTGTAATTCAGCACTAAATCATTATGACTTGGAACACAATTTTCCACTGTTAATACCATAGCAGATCATGTTTTAAAAATTTTGTTAATGTTTCTGTCATAAAATGTGTCTTTACTACACTTGTTTTGTAGTTCTGACATGCTTTAATTGCTAGGGAAGTGTTATAAGCAGGAGATACTGTAATCAAATGACACCTGCTAGTGCCACTAGAGTTAAGGTTCTGTCAGCATTACCATGACAGACCACACTTTTCAGGTGTTTTCGTGTCAAATGGTATAATTCACACTGCGCTTGAACTATAGCACAGAAGGCCTCATAGTTTTAAGCTCTGCATAAGTATTATGCAAGTTGGAGAAGAGATTATTGCTATAACACTAACAATGCACAGAGGATTGACAGAAGATGCTGCTGTACTAGAGTCTGCAGCTTCCAAGGCCCTTGCAAACACTGTATGGCACATAAGTGCTATTGTTTAGGACCACTGTTTATTGTAAAAAATAAAAGCTATGACGTGCTTAAGAAAGACGGTTCTATTAGGCTGTAGGATCATTGTCTGTTTCACAAGTACGTTCACTACATATTAGAGATAATGTGGAAAAACTATTGTAGGAAGTCTGTTACAGTTAGGGTCACCAATGTTCTGGAATATCCTGAACTTAAAATTTATGCTTTTGAAATCATGCTTTCACTCAATTTTATGGCATATTTCTGTGCAGTCAAAGGAAACATGAAAACTTTCCAATACATGGATTTTTACAGCACTAAAAACATCAATGCACCAAATTCAATTAGGACAGGTTAACATTTTTACTACTATTATTGCTATTCTGTTGAAATTGGGTAAGGTTGGGGTTTTTTCCTTTTTTAGTTGGCAGCCTTTGACCTTGCTGTAAAAATGATTGTTATGAGACAGAACTGATCAATTTGCTGACAGAATTGTTTTCTAGCAGAGGTCAGGAATGAGCCCAGTTTCTTGGTATTCTGACCTCCTAAACTAACAGCAAGGAGTACAGAAACTCAGGCACTGAGAACCGTGGAAGGGACACACCTTTTTTTGAGATATTCAGGTTATGTGTCAAGATTTCACTTCTTCTGGTCTTAATTATGGTCACAGTCTATGTGGTTAAGTGAAATTGGAGATGGTGAAGAGGGAGGAGTAAGGCATGACTGCAAAGTGGTGAAGAAGAGCGTGTTGCAACCGCTGTGAAAGAGATGGGCACAGGCTGAGCCACAGACAGACCCTTCCCTTCCCACTCCCAAGTGCTCATGCCTTGATGACTGGCATCCCAAACTTCTCATCTTCCAGTGCATGTGACCATTTGGGCTGTCTTCTACCATTCACTTATGCCCCCATTTGGGGATGCGGCTAATTGTACTGTGAAGCTATTTTTGAGAACTCATCATCTTTGGCCTGTTCTCATAACCTCTCAACTGACATTGAACTGAAGAGGTAAATTGTCCTACCATGACCTTTGCCAAGCTGATTTCCTTTCCTGCTGATTGTGGAGTGCTCGACTGGGCTTTGTTTCAACCAATGAATGAAGTTTCATTCAAAGCATGGGAGAGTCCCTATCTGGTTGTTCCATTGAAGCAAACAGTACTTGCTTACATGCTTAAGAATTGGAGTTTGTTAATCTAGAGAATGAAAGAGGGAAAGGAAGCATGATAACAGTCTTCAAGTATGCAAATGCCATTGCGAAAAGGAAAGGAATAATCTTTTTGCCACGTCTGTAACGTATAGTACAAAGAGTAATAGGTTTACATTTCAGCAAGAATGTTGGATGTGAAGAGAAGCTTTTAAATACCAAGAATAATGAAGCATGCGGATAGAGAAAGGAGGCCATGGGTTCTCCATCATCTGAGTACACTGGTGTAAGATGATCCTATTTTAGGGAAAAGGAGACAGCCTAGATAATACCTTCAGGCTTCTTTCACTCTTTTTAATCATTCTTTCCCTCTGCAGCGTGAAGAAAAACAGTTTAGAAATGCGTATGCAATAAACAATGCCTAAAAGTTCTTGAAACATGGGCATTTGAAGCAAATATACACAAAGGGTCACGTTTTCCCTAATCCCAAATTCTTCTGTTCCTTCCATTGATGAAAAATGAGGCTGCTCCCATTGGCTGATTACTGACAATGTGCAGTGAGAACTTTCAGTTAAAAATCGTTGTCAAAATATCTCAATCTCACTGATTAAAAAGGTGCAGGTGTGCGCTGTGTAACTATGGGCTGAATAATAACTATCTTATTTATATTCTATTTTTATACTTGCTTAGAATTTTTTAGCCAAGGTTCCGTATCAGACCACAATTATTTTTAACAATAATGAGCTTCTTGTAGTATTCCTATTCCTTTGGCCTTCTGCTTGCAATCTGTTCAAAATTCTGCCTCTTGTTTAATTTATTACTGTTTCTGCTGCTCTCATATTACCCTTTAGTCAGGCGACTGCATTGGCTACTTCTAAAGCTGAGAATCAACTTCAAAATTTTATTGTTAACATTAAAGGCTCTTCAAACCTTTTCCCCTTTCTATTTGTGAAATCTGGTTCATGTTTATGGCCCCTTTCATAATTTATGTTTGGCTTCTGACCTGTTTCTCCTCCATTCCTACCCTTTGCTGTGTCAAAATATCAGGCTTCTCTTCAATTAACACTGCTATTTTGGAAGTCTTTCCCATTATAGAATTCTACAGCTGAATTTTTTAGACTATTTACCTTAAAAATAAACCTTTTTTCTGTTGCTTTCTGTGAGAATACTACTGAAATGTATATTTTATGTCCTATTGTGCTGTTTTCCTTTGTTATTTTGCTGCACTTCAATGTTTAAGGGTCAGATGTTATTGCACAACAAAATAGTCATGTCTTTGAATATTCAGCTTATGGATTAATCATCCATAATTGTAATTAATTGTGAATTCCCAGGCATCATACATTTGGATAGAAAAACATAATTGTTGTCCTAGAGTTGTAAACGTCATATCGTGAAATAATACATACAAAATTGAGGCTTCAGGGACCAACATAGTCTGGAGAGGGCAAACAAAGGAAGCCAAACATAGGGAGACTTATAAAGAGGAAGGACTATCACTTGAGGGAAAAAAAAAAAAAAGGCCTAATTTCTCATCAATAACCACAAGCACACAGTGAAAAAACCCCAAGAAATGAAGTAGTATTTAGTCCCTAAGTGAAGATTATGACTGAAAGAGGTGGTAGATGCCCCATCCCTGGAAACATTCAAGGTCAGGTTGGATGGGTCTCTGAGTAACCTGATCCAGTTGAAGATGTCCATGCTCATTGCAGGGGCGTTGGACTAGATGACCTTTAGAGGTCCCTTACAACCCAAACTATTCCATGATTCTATCATGATACAAGGAAGCAGAGCTAAAGCAGATTGCTAAAAAACCTGAGGATTTCTTTTTTTTTCCATAAATTTCAAGGTTGCTTCCTAAATCAGTTTACATCCAGGCTATCAGTCAATGTGAAAGTTGCAGTGGACTGGGTATGAGCTCTGAACTGGATGTAGTTCTCAGCAACAGAGGTTTGTATGTTTTCTTCAAGGACAATGGCAAAAGACAATGGTGTACTGTAAAAAGGCTGTGGCAGCTCTGTGTCTTGCTCATGTGTCTCTGACTGCTTTGTCTGTGTCCATTTTCCCTGGAAATGTAATCCTCTGTGTTGACAGAGGTCATGGTGGCTTCTCCTCATCCCCCATCCTACCTCCTTTCTTTTTTTTTTTTGTAGGGCTGCTAGGGTTTAGTGCAGGGGAGGGGGGAGGCAGGGCTTTGTGGCAACAGCAGCAAATCCTGGGGTGTCATCTTGGGAATGGTAAAATTCAGTTTTGTTTACATTACTAAAAAGTTGTCAGATTGTGGCAACTTGGTTGATTTATTTTTCTTTCCCTTTTTTTGAAAGACTTTACCCTGCACTGTTTTCAAGTCATGGAGAACTTCAACAGTGACACTGTGCAGGGATTGCCCCCGTACTAGGGGTTGACCCCAACAGAACCTTGTCCCATGCATTACCCTGAAACCACTTAATTTTCAGTACCTTAAAAATGCTTGATACTGTTCTGTCCCTGAGGGTACTTAGCACAGAGGAGCAGTATAATTAAGTACACAGGGCACATGTAAACAACCTAACAGGATCAGTGCATAACCTAACTCCTGACCCACAACTGGAAATTGGCAAAATGGTAGCTTTTCTGGACCAAAAAGTCACTGCCTTTCTTAGCGTGTCATGCAGTGCATCAGGCAGACCCGTGGGGTGTGGTGGGTCACGCTGAGTGTCCCACATCCTCACTCCTTGCACACCTGTGAATTCCTGCAGGCTCATTCTGGTCTGGTCCCACGAACCTGAATGCCAGTCAGGGATTAGAGAGCATGAGGTTCACTCTGGGGGTTGGCTTTTGCCAGAAAAGATTCTGGTTTGCGCGCCCTGAGACGGCTCCACAATGCAAACCAGGGCATGGTCAATGGGAATGACCAGAAGAGTCACTTCAAAACTTCGCTCCCCATCCACACTAAAACACTAACATAGGCAATTTGAAACTGGGGATGATTTTAACAGTTTAACTAGGTAAGTGGCCAAGTTTTGGTACTTGGAAGTACTTCTTGGCACACTTAATTTTCTAGCTTTCTGTCCCATTTTCTAAATTTTTCTTCTGCTCTGTGATGTCCCAAGCCATACCACAAGTGAATGTATCAGGAAGCAGTCTGCGCGCTGGAAATCCCACAACATCTGAACATTTCATAGCCAGTAAAACCTACAGCTGTATGACAACTGGGTTGCTGGGTGGTCCATCTAAACCTGTTGGAAATGCACTGGAGTTTAGTGATGCAGCAGCCTCTTCCTTAAATGAGCCACAGTTCCTCACTCAGATCACAGGAGCAACACACTTCTTTTCTTGAGAGAGAGATATTTTTTTTTAATGAGTATCCACTAGTGGACTGATTGAGAGTATAAGAAATTTTCTGAAACTGTTCATAAATGTGCAGAATAAAACTGATACATGGAAAACATAAAGATTATGTGAACAAATAAAGTAGTTTTTATTAGATCTTGAATTATCTTGAATAGATAATAGTGCAGTAAATGTTTAATTTTTTTCCAACTTTTTTCAATAATTTGATCTCATTGAAACAGTTTTTTATGCCTTTATTACTCAAAATCTAAATTGTGATTTTTTTTAATACGATAAAAATGTGGATTAATGCTATAGTTTAGTTGCTCAATATCATGTGTCATTCAGGCCTCTAGCTTGGATTATATATCACATAATCCAAGTATATTTTTTTTGAATCTTCTGACAGATGCATCTAAATTGAGATATTTTAAAAATTATTCTGCCTTAAGATTCATTATTCTTTTCCCATGATTGCAATTTTCCGATTGGTTACAAAAAATGCAATCGTAAAGAAACAGCACAAAATCACGCAAGCAAGTCAAACCATTTTATATAAATTTTTAAAAGTTTGTGTAAAATCAGAATGTTTATTTATAAAAAAATCATAATTAAAAAATATTTTTTTTCCTGATTTGTATTATGTAAAATAATATAAATGGGTCAGAGTGAATATATTAAATAGGAATTTTGCTCTTATTAAACATATATTATTGTTTTTTCCCTGAGAGAAAACTATTTCCCTTTAATCTCTGCAATATAAGTAACCTATACATAGCCGGCTTGCAAAGAATTTCTTAAAAATAATTCAAATGTACTAAAGTAACATGAGGCCTGATCTTGACTTACACAAAAGGAGGTCTTGTCTATTATACTGAAATACACTGGCCCAGTAAGTTTGTTCACAAGCAGAAATATGGTACGGTGAGAGGACTGTCAAAACTGTGATAGTGGTTTTAAACATTTTGGAGCTATTTGCATGTGTTGACTAGGTGCATAGATACAAAAGGTTGAGTAGATACAATAATTTACCTGATTTACACAATAATTTTATAGCTTTATAGTGCTGCAGGTGGTGCTGTAAACATGTCTCTGTCACAGAAAATTTGTAAGAAATTGCAGTGATTGGCAAAGCAAATATTATTGTTATTGCCATATTTAGCATGAATGGGTGGCTGTGAGTATAAAATAGTCTCCAGTGCAAGAGTTAAGCAAAAACAAATACATAGTCAAGTTGCTTGAAATATTTTCTGGTTCCTTGTCATTTTCCACTCTGATCAAAAGGTGAACTAAGCACGTACTTCAGTCGAGTCTGAGGCTGCAGATAAGCCCTTGTTTTTGATAAAATGTGGGCCACAATATTGAATTTGAAACTGCATTGTTTAGTACATTTGACTGAACCTTGGCCATTGACATCATAAGTGCTTATCTGTGTCCCAATTTTCTAATCTGTTCACTGAACTATTATTTATCTGTTTTAAAAATCTTTAAGTCTGAATTAATTGAGACAGGATTTTGGCCTTTCCTCACATAGCTATGAGATTAACAAGAGGAAGCAAAGAGTTGTCCTGGTATCCATCCCGTCATCCCTGAAACTGAAATACAGGTTTACAAATCCTCAGCATGAAGGTGTCATCCGCAGAAGAAGAATGATGCTAAAGGCTGTCTGAGGATCTTGCAGACCACCATTGCTTATTCCTGCATGTTCTGGGCAGCAGTGGAAGTCGAGGCACGTTGGGACAGCTTTCAATATCTGCCCAGTCCTTGGTGATCTTCAATTAAAAACACTATTTACATTAAATCTTCTACAGTTATCCATACACACATCTCTTCAGCCACTGAGAATTTAATCTTAATAAAGACTGTGGGAAAATAAATGTTACCTGCACAGTGAGTATGGTGGCGTCCTATGGTGGCGTCCTTTCTAGCATGCAGTGGGTGGCACATTGGTGTGCTTCCCAGTGAGCCCCAATTACAGCCCTAGCCTTTTCTTGTCCATTTCCATTTCGGGTTTCAGGGGTTCAGATCGTGATTCTGGGGGGAGTTTTGAGTGAGTAGTGAACAATGAAAAATAAAATACAGGTAGTACTGTGAGCTGCCTGCTTCTCACAACAGCTTTTCCAGAGGTGCTGGAGGACTGCTATGAGCAGAAGTCCCACATTTTGCAGGATCTGTTCATCCCTCCAGGGAGTCCTCCCTCCTGGGGATCCTCCTGCCCATGTCTTTACAGCATCCTTCTCACTGCACAGTGTTTGGTCCTGAAATGGTTGTTTTGCGTGACTTAAAATCGCACATCTAATCTCATTTTTTTTTCCCCGTATAAGGACACCCAATAGCTTGGAAAATGTTATTGGCACCTGAGACTAGGAAGGCTTGTGTCTTTTCAGAAATGTGTAGATGTTATTTGAAGAAATATTTTTATTTTACAGAATGCTCTTCTACACTAAAAAACCCCAAAATTCTGATAAGCCGTATGATCATTCATTATTTTTGATCTGAGGCCTTAGAACACTGGTCTGCAAAGTCAGTGCAGTAATTTTTTTGCAGCATGAGAGTCCTTGTTGCACAGGAAGGTAATAACGAATCTTGTTACACCCATAATTACTATCACCGAAGGAAAAGAGCTTGGCTGGTGAGCTGAAGCATAGCTGATGTGTCCCCGAGATGTCTGATTGCAATAATGGCTCCAGGTGACAGTTAGCAGCTGGCACGAGTTAAAGAAACATTCAACTGCTTAGAACAGAGTTGTGTAGAAGAACCTGTGCTTTCAGCTGCTTAGTTAGGTCCTATTGTTGCTAACTAAATCCTTCTCACTTGAGCCAGATAACAGACTACTATCTTCTTGAGCCTGCAGAGAGTTTTGTTGGGTAGCTCAGAGGGCTGAACTGTTTCATTAGAAAAGACAGAAAAATAATTTAAATTCTGACAATTTAAAGGTCACTATTAGTTGTTTCACTATGGACTTACCTAAAACCAGCAAGCTAATGTGCACGTTTTGCCGTTCCAAACTACAGCCAACAAATAGCATAGATCAGAAATATCTGGCCCAGTTGCCAGACCCTCCATTTTTTCTCCTTCAGTTCGTAGTGCACTCATGCTGAATACAAAAAAATCCTAAATATGTTTATGACATGATATGATATTATAACATACACTAAGTATATTCATCGCATGCATAAAGCCTATTAGAAAAGGCATTTTCACCACATACAGACTTCTGCTGAGTGTGAGGCGCCACACAGCTCAGAATAAAAGGCAGAAAAGCAGGAGGGGGGGAAACAAGTGGTGAGTCTTTATTCCAGGGTTCGGGTTACTGAGCAAGGAGGGAGGCTCTAAAGCCCTCACATCCTTCCCAGGTAGGGGGCTGTTCTCAGGATGGAGACAGAACGGGAGTGTTACCTACTGTGCACCCAGTAAGAGGCTGCCCTGCTCCTCTGTGCAGCGCCTTTTGAGTCACGTTGTGCAGAAGGGTCTAGATTTCCTGGGAAACCAGTGTTTTCCAGCCAACTCCATGGAAGATCGGTGTTTCACTGGGTGCTACCTTCATTTACTCTAACGAGCGTTAGAGTTCCTAGGACATGGCGTCATTTTAGGGGGGAGGGAACACAGGGGGAAGTGTTGAAACTTAAAAAAATGAGTACCTTGTGAGTAATCCATTTGAACTTGGTCCACACCCCCTAACAGAACAAATGATGTTATTCTTTCATCCATTTGTAAATTCTGAATAGTTTAACGGTTTTAAGTGAAGTGAATCTAGACAGCTTGCTCTTGGCCGGTATCCTTTTATGTTAACGCTTGCGAAAAAATTCACAAGTGTCACAACTGGATTTGTTAACATACACTGAATCCCTCTGAATGTTTTTGTTGAGGGTTATATGCCATAGACACACACATAATCTATTGATGATCCACAGTAACTTTTTGTGTGGTTAATTTAGCCTGTGGTTCTTACTTAAGCCCTGAGATGACCTTGTTTTTGCCATGTATGTGGTGTAGACTGCTGACATATGGTAACTGAACCCTTCATGGCTTCAGTTTGATTTAGTTTACTTGCCTTTGGGGGTGAAGTAACCTAACCGAACTACTATCACCTTAGGTGCCTGCACACATATTATTTCAGTTCAACTGGTTAATTTTAATGTGATTTCACTTATTTTCTTAATTTAGACTTATATTTTCCAAATGTCTCCATACAGACAATTCTTTAGCAAGACTGTCTTACATGACATATAGTTCTGGGTTTTTTGTTCCCCTCCCTCTCCCCCAAGTTCTGTCTTTGTATTTTCTCTTCCCAAATGTGGATAGTTTCTTCATCACTTTCTAAGGTTGAGCTCCTTACATAAATCACACAGGTGTCCATATTTCTCTTTTATCTGGCATAGGCATGGCATACAGTCTCTACTGGTTTTGAATTAGTGTAAAAACAAAGGTTACATTGTTAATTTGGAATGTTTTTGTAAATGCTCTTAATAAAGCTGTGCCAGGCTTGGGTCTATGCAATCTGCATTGTGTATATTGCTCAGTTCAGTTACATGGGGGAAAAAATCCTTCATTTTAAAAATGAGCTTTGCTTTTCACACTTGTTGGCTTTCAATATTTATGTTTGTGATCAGTAAACCCATAAGCTGCTACATCACTGATCTCTCACATGCTCACACACATATGTGTGTATGTGTGTAACAGATCTTAGCTCTAATGCAATTTTTATCTATAATTTACTACCATATGTTAATGGGTGTTGTATACCTAATTAGATTTCTTTTCCTATACTTACATGCCTCTTCAATACATCATGAAACTTCCCTTTTCTTGTAATTCTGTTAGTGACCTGCCTTTAAAAACACCCACAAATTTTTCCATATCTCTTATGAGTGCAGCCGAGAAAAAGTGGGCTGCTGCTTGAAGAATTTTAAGGTGATTTGAACAAAAAGACTTTAAAGGACTGAGCAAAATAAATTATGCATGCTAATCATACTTGCACAATTTTCCATATTTTTCTCCATACTCCAGATGTAAATATATATGAGATAGGCCAGACATTTGCTGGTGAGATCTCATTATATATTAACCAAAACTTTCTTGTTGAGAAATATATTCAATTAATAACAGTTCTTCACTATGAAACAGTCCTGGTGTGTTTGAGGTTCCAATACACTTCACAGATTGCTTCCCTTCATGCATCCGGTAGCATAAAGCTGCCTGTGCAGAAAACATTGGAGGAGCAGGTCTGCTCGAGGAGCCTGCAGGCACCAAGCTCCTGCACCGCCACCCTGCGCGCTCTCAAGGACACTCCGGCACTGATGAGTCTCCCGGGGATCTTCAAGCACTGATAATTTGCCCAGCCACTTGAGGCACTGACACAGAGCTGTCTACTTGGCATGTCTATTGGACAAATGTGCTTCACAGGCCGAAAAAAACAATAAGAAACACGCTCATTAGCCATGCCTTACCCCATACGTGTAGCACCAGAAAGGTATAGATGCCAGCTTAAAGAACGGAGTAAGAAAAAAGAAATTATTTTGTCACTTAATTGCAAGAATAGTGTCAAAAGATTCTAGAAATAAACTAGGTGTGAAAGGAAAGTCCCAAATTGCGAGCAGAGAAATGACAAGGACCTCCATTTTCCTGACAACTTCCTTGGGGAAAGGGAATTGTTCTAAGGATGGGTTAGGCAGCGCTGACAGCTTGTCTGTCTGATTTGCACAAAGCATAGTGCTTCATTCATCTTGATTTTCTCTATAATTTTTTTCTCAGTGAAGTAATTAGCAGAAATGCTTATTTCCATATAGTAGTGGTCAGATGACTTAAAAGAAAAAGAAGGAAGACATTCTCATTTTAAAAGCAAGAGATCAAGAACTCTTAGCAGAATATAGAGTAAATTCATCCCTAAATAATACAGGTTTGCAGTTAATGTTGCCTCAAAAATTAGTTTGTTTATTCAAATCTATGATCTTGTCATATTTGTTTTCTTCCCTGAACACTTACCGAAGACTACCAGAATTGAACGCCAGGTTCTCAATATGCATTGAAATCAAGTAATTAACTGAAGATAGGACAATGAAATTCTGAAAGATTTTTTTGTTAAAAAACAGGTTTACATTGAAGATAATTTGTCCTATAAAATGATTTGCAGCAAGATTTGAGACTGTAGACATACCACAATAACTGCTTGTGATATCCTCACAGTCACAACTTATGATTTTAACATGGATATGGGTATTGGACTTCACAAATTTCATTTGAATATGGAATATTCATAAGACTGTATGTACAAACTTCTCATGAAGCTTGTTCAGCAAATGAGTACATTTGAATTTATTTCAGAGTTTGTTGAAAAATAAAGTAAATTCTGGGTGGTATTTGTTCAGAGCTCTTGACTTCGGAATTTGATTCTTCCATTGATCCCAAAAGTTAACTGGCCCTAGGTCACTCTGCAAGATAAATGTATTGCCCTCTCCTGCCTGAAGAAATCTTTTAGGAGTGAGGTGGAGTCTGTGCTTCCATTGTGAAGGATTACTGGGTTCACATCATATTTCACTGCTTTTTGCAAAGTTTAAGTATATGAATCTAAGAGCTCAGTAGCACATTTTACACATCAGTCAATAAAACACTATACTGATTAACATCTTTTTTTTAGTGAGCCACAAGTTATTATCAGGAACTTGGATTGATCTGACAAGTGGTTCAAATTTATTTTCTTTTTAGTTACTTTCTAGCTCAATTCTTCTAAGTCTGCTCTCATTAGTAGGATACAAGTCTCTTTTCAATAGGTGTAATTTAATAGTATTTTGTTTGGTTGTGCTGTAGGCTATGTGTTCTTTGATGAGAACAGATTTGTAACTTCTATATAGAGCTAATTGGATTTCTTGATTATCTCACTGAAGTTAACCAAAATGACCTTCCTGCAAAGTGGAAGCCTGAAAGGTTTTCTTTCAGAAATAATACTCTTTTCTTCCTGATAACTGTGTATTGCTTCAAGTTGGCTAAATATTCGGTTTTTTTTTTTTTTTTCTTTTTATGTTGTTTGCCTGAAGTGCAGCTGTCTTCTATTCAGAGGTATATCTCTACAGTCACACTTTCAAAAAACATAAGAGTATCTCTGGATTATAAATCATTTGAAATAAGAAGTAAGCTAGTGTGTATACGAAGCAAATACTTTAAACTAGGATTTTAGCCTAGAAGGCTTTTTTTTTTAAAAAATGGCTTAAACAAGCCTCATGTAACACTTAAAAGGCAGAAAAGTACTATTAGTTGATGTCATACATGAAGTGAGACACAGGGAAAAGAAAGAAGAGGATTTTTGAAAGTACTTATTAGCATTGGCTGGTTTCCACTGAAATTAATAATTGAGCTTGCTGTATGTAGAATTAGGTCATTTTGGTAGTCTGATCATACATGACTGTAGCAGAGTTATAATATAGGGTGAGTCCTGGAAAAAAAAATCCAGTTATATTGATTAAAACTGACCCTTAAAAGAGACAATCAGATCCTCTTCCACCCACCTCTGCAGTACTGATGGCAACATTTAATACATTTTTCATGATAGTTTTCCTGTGTTCTTTTTGCGTTACTTAATTCACTTTTTTCAAGTTCCACATTGCAGGAGTCTTTCAAATTCATTGGCAAATGTGCTCATTCATATGCCTCCTTCAGAAACATTCGCACGAACGTGTTGCGCAGAACAGGTTGAGGTAAAAGTTGTTAAATATAGGAACGTGACAACTTGCCAGAACAAACAGGACTTGATGACCCTGCAGTCCCTTGCTGGTTTGGTTTCTACTAAACCTAAGTACTAATTTCCTTTTCCTGTTTATAAATACCAGTTGTTCACTGAAAGCTGTGATTTTGGTGATCTTTGTTTGCTTTCAAGACTGTCAAAATTACGCAGGCATGGTCTAAAAAAGCCACTTAAATGAATATATAACTTTAGGAGCCTGCTCACATGCTCAGATTGTATCATTAATGTTAGCTGACATACAGTTACAGAGATTGCCAGTTGAGCAATATTGAAATATCCCAGAAAAGGGGTCATGCTGTAGCATATAGACCTGAGTTGTGCTGTTGGAGCCGTTGGTAGCTATTTCTGGGACTCATTTCGCCTGGGCTCAGGGTCTCCTGCTGCTTAGTGTGGATCAGAAGAGCTGGCCATGGCCCTGCCTCAAGAGGCCGTCTGTCATCTGGAGGCCACGGGAGCGCAACACCCTCCTTGCAGTCCCTCTGAACTTGCCCATGCAGTGCGAGGAGCTGCAGGATTTGTGGCATGCCAAGCTGGGACACAGGATCTGCACCCACTGCAGATTCTTCTCTGCCAGATCCGGATACTTTCCGGTGCTTTTTCACTGCCAAAGAAGCTGAATCGTTGCATCCATGGATAATTTGCAAATGGGAGAACAAAGAAGAGAGGAGGTGCGTCTAGTCCATTATATCAGTTGTTTGTTACAAGAAGGCCCCTCGCTCTTTACAGGAAATGCCAGTTACCAACGCTGCTTTGAAGGTTTCTCTGTGTATGCATTGGCAAGATATGCTCTGTATACCGGAAATCTTGATTGTGTGTATTTGTTCCTTTTGCAATATGTGCTGAAAAGACATACTCAGTGACAGAAAACAAGTTTTTAACCTAGAAGGCTATTTGACAGTATTTTCATATGGATGTCATGGATGTTCAGGAATTGTTCAAGAAACAGGTGCAAAAAACAGAATGAAAAAATATGAAGCAGCCAACAGCCTTCACACAAGACAATCTGAGTATTTTCAAGCTGTTTCTGATATAAGTACCTCTTTATTTTAAGGTATGAGGGGAAAGAATTAATGTTGCTTTTAGCCACCTGTATTTGCACTTTTTTTGCCGCAAATGTGTTTTTTTCTCTTCCAGCAATTTGTAATTACCTAAGTGTAAAATTCTTTGAGACCTTTAAAGTAATCCTGTCTTTCTATCCCATATTGTAATTTAGGGAACTGTCATTGATTACATAAAGATCATCTTGGCATTACCTTGCTTTCTGGCATCCAAATATGGACTAAACTGGCATCTTCATATGGAAAAGTACCCTTCTTCCACATATATTAGGGTGAAAATAAATTCAACCAGCCTTTTATTACTTAACTGATTATACACATGCTACGATACTTGTTTACAAATATTTTTTTTGTTTGTTTCTGTAGCTATTTTGCATTCTGAATCGCTCTCTTTCCAGGTTTCCATAGCAACTCTTGTACAGCTTGATCATTAGAAAGAAGTTCTCCTTAATTGATCTCCTAATGTATAGCTTAGCAGTAACTGTTAAGCAGTCTTTTGTTTCCAGGTCATATTTAAGGTTCATATATTTGCATAAAAACATCTCATTAGCTCAAACCAACCATTATTAGTAATTTTCTTCCTTTAGTTTTTTAATAACTAAACCCTCATTGAGGTTTTACAAATAGCAAATATTTATAGCTTGTAGAAAGGGTTTTCTCTGTGAGCCTGGGTGCTTTGTTTCTATGAGCAGCAAGAAAATTACAGAGCTTCAAAATTTTGATCACATAATACAAAAAGGAGGTGTCTTTTTCTTCAATTGAAATTTAAATAGACTGTGCTAACTATAGGCCAGAGGCAATATTTAATGGTAAAGTAGCAATGTATTAGAAGCTTGTACAAATATGAATAACAATGTAAAAAATAACCAAGAATAACCGAGAATTTCCCCACCCCCACTGGCATAACAAAAGCCATAGAATTCTTGCACTAAGTAGCACTGTTTTCAGTGTTGTCCTTACCTGATACAAAGTCAAGTGTGGATGTGTAAAATTAAGTGAAAATAGCATGTTGACATTACTATTTATTTGACAACAAGGTAACCAATTTGATATCTATGATCATTAGATTAAGAATTGAAATTAACCATGTGCTGCTCAGCACATGCTGTTGTAGATTTATATGGGTATAAAATGAGTTTTACTGAACAAGATATGTTGTAAACATGTACCTCTGTAAATTTGCAGATTGCTCAGATTGCTTCATCTCCTTGTGTACGCAAGAATTGAAATGTAGATTTGGATAAGCTGAAAATGTAAGATTTTCCAGTTAGAGGAACTCGGAGAGAACAGCTTTCACCAGTGTAAGTATCCTATATTTTCCCCTGATCTCCTATAACAGACTTCATACCTTACTCTAGAACCAGTTAATATTAAAGAATAGTTTTAAAATAATATCATCAGGCCAAAATGCATAAATATAGGTCACACCATCATGCTAAGCTCCAGAAAATGTAATTAGCACATATAATCTTTTCTTCTTTCCCCCTTTTCTTTTTTTTCCCCTCTTGCATCCTTGACCTCTGTATGTCTTTATAGAAACTCTAATAGCATTAACATTATGGTACGATTAAAAAGCTAGACAGCACAACAATGCTGCTTGACAAGATATTTTTGCAATCCTTTTTGATGTCATTCTGTTGGGATTGAATGTCCTTTGAACTCTTGCAAATTAAGTGGATGTTCATTGGATGTATTCTCATATGGTATCTCTTTGTGTTATCTGTTAGGTCTCTTCTGCTGTTCAGAATGAAGGATTGGTTTCCATTTATCCTAGCACCCATAATTTTGTTAAACAGTAATTATTCATGCATAACATGGATTTCAGAATTAGTTTTAAAAACTGGATTTACTATAGCTTTTCAATATGCTGAATGTATGTTTTAAACAAATTGTATAAAGTCTATGCAAGCTAAGCTGATAAAAATGCATGAGCTTTTGTTTCCTGAACTGTTTTCATCAACTAACATCAGAGTTTAACCACAAATATCAACCCAGCCGCCAACATACCAGTAGTGTAATACCATTACTGGTTGTATCTTATTGTGTATACTCCAGTCATGTTGTACAGGTGTAACAACAGAAAAGGGATAGAGACTGTAAAGTTCTGTGTAAATTAAAGGCATATTGTCTAGAAAAAGTGTTAAAGCTTTCAATGGGGTAAAAAGAAGGGCATTAACATAGCATAAATTTTCCTTTCCATAACCACGTAGTGCAGAATTGTGAAGTATAAGTTTTTTATTTTCAGTTGGAAAGAAAAACTAATGAATTTTCCTTAAATCACTCTGTATTTTTAAGTACAGTAAGACTGACAAGAGCCAGCAGTAGTGCAAGACCCCTTTCTTCTGAAAGAAACAAAGCAAAAAACCACAAGCATGTGAATGTTTATTATCTAGTGTTGTAACAGAACCACCTTTGCAGGAGGGAAAAACCAAGAAAGTAAAAAGATGGAATTCCTGAGGAACGTCACAGGGAGAGATGTCATGGAGTGCTTTGACACTAACAGGTTCCAACAAGTCAAGAAGCATCAACCAGGATTAAAGTAGTTAATAAAGGAAGCAAGCAACCCAGTGACATTTAGATTTATGAACCAAGAACAGGAGGCCTGTAGTTAAGCTAAAAGCAGCTTTCTTTGCTTAAGGATGGAGGCATTGAAACAGGAGCTGAAATTGCTGATAGAAAGTGGTAAACCCCAAGCTAGGTTCTGGTGACTGTACTGTTTCACTTTGCTATGCCATCAGATACATGACAAATCCAGATAACAGATAGGATAGCTGTGAAAAAGGCTGAAAGAAAATGGGAGAATGTGGAAACGAAGAGCAGTATGACAAACTGCAGAGAAACAGAGAGGGAGATGCTTAATTTGTACACCTGCAATAGGGATTTTGCTGTTGAGAAGGATGAGAAACAGATTTAGACAGTGATTAACCTATGCAGAACACTACAAAGCAGTGGCTCTTGGAAAAATACACTAGTTCTTTGATGATACATTTTTCATTGTGTATGAAAGGTGCCTGCTAGTAGGATAATATTAACCATTCAAAAAATAAGGTTTATATTGCCTTCCCTTGTTACAAGTTTGTGCATCGGCATTAGGACACAGTTTTCAACTGGTGAGTTCAGGCTCTGCTTTTTTCCTTCCCTGAACCGTTGCCTATTTGTACAAAAGATGGAAACTTTAATTTCTTCTCATTGTTGCATGTGATATCTTGTGCTTTTCCAGTGCACAATTTGTCCCCGGCATTGCAGACAGACTTATTAACTCATACTTTCTCCAACAGTCACTAGTTTCTCAAAACTTTACTGGTTTAATTTGTCAGGTGAAAAGTGATTATTTTCTTTGTACAAATGGCCTAAAGAATTATTTTCTCAGGCAGATTTCTATTTCGAGAGTGCTGAATAAAGTTTAGGTTCAAGCATGTTGACTTGATTTCAACCTCTGAAAGAGCAATCTGTAGTGGGCACAGATTTTTTTTTTCTGTCCATTTCCTCTTGCATTGCGCCTTCTGGTTTTCAGCTCCAAATGGTCACTCCTCCAGTTTTTTCTCTATTTTAACATTGCCTCTTCACTCCAATCTCATTTGCTTTATATAATAAGCCCAGTTCAGCATTTCTCAGGCTCCAGAGGCCACTTCAAATCTCCCTTCTCACTGAGTTTTCCCTTAACCTAGTTTCACCATTGAAGCACCTCATTGCCCTCCCAGGTTTCACGAGGACTGCTGGGTATCCTTTGTTCCCTTCCTTGGGATGCTCTTTGGGGCTGAGGTGTTAGAGAAAGCACTGCAAGCCATAACCAGCAATTCAAGGCAGATGAGACGTGACGGGAAAACTACAAGGCAGTGTGAAAGGTTCCTTGCAAAGTGAGAAACAGGCTTCCTACTTATCTGCTAGTTAAGGAACACCACAGTCAGGGGCACTTCCAGAAGGGTGTGCAAAAAGAAGCAAGGCAGCTAAAGCGGCAGCTGGTATCCAGGGGTTCATAGTGGTCCCGGAGGTGCTGCTAGCAGAAGGGAGATGCTCAGATGTGAAGTGGTGATCATGTCTTGCGGCATGTCCTATCCTGGCTGGTGCAGTCACTTCTGGTACTGTACAAGCCCCGAAGGTGGATGCTTCTGTGCAGGTCATGGTCTGTAGGGAATGCCTCGGGCTGGGGCCAGGAGTGGTGGCAGCAGCCTCCACTGTGACAGCCAAGCGCTGATAGTTCTGGCAGTGCAAGTGAGGAACTGCAATAAATATCAACTACTCATAGTTATTTGCTAACAGCAATAGACAACTGGAGAAAATAGGGAGAATAAATATAGTGTTTAAGAATCTGGAAACTATTCTTCAGTAATATAACTGCAATTCCTGCAATAAATACTAAGGGAAAAGCACATTTTTATATGTGTTTGCAAACAATAGCATTTGGACATACTGCTTCCCTGCAACTCAGTTACATTGCAACTTTGCTCTCTTAGTCTCCCTTCTTCACAGAGTTTTGCAATGTATATGAACTAAAAGGAGCTAATAGTTGTCATCCAGTTGAGCATGACATATCCGGCTAAAGAGAATTTTGGTATATGAATTTGATCTACGCCATACCATTCAGCCTGAGGCTGAAGAATGGGTCTGCTTTATTCATTAATAGAGACGTAGCTGGGTAGGTGTAACATGAATCATTTACAAAATTAACACACCTTGATGTGTGTTATATTTTGAGGGACACAGCACAGATGTCAATGCGTGACCCTCAGTCATCTGATAGGTTACTCCTTGCTGCACCATTCTGCTGACTCCGAACTTGCAGGGTGTTTTTTTGAAGATTAGAAATAAGAGAATGGAGCAACAGAAGTATGTGAGAGATATTTTTACAAAAGTTTGAGTGAGGATCTGTAGGAAGTGTTGTACTTGCTGCGCTAAGAACTAGACAAACTCTGTGGTAGCAGTACTACCTACAGCTAAAAATTTCTTTAGTGCACCACTGCACAAACAGGAGAATGTATATTATAACCTAATTGAGTGAAAATATCAATCCGGGAAGCAGTGACGTGATCTAGTGACTTTTTTAGTTTCCTACAGGGCCTACAGCCTCCCATCTGCTATTTCACAGAATGAAGTTTTAACAATTGTATTTTGATGCTAAGATGACTGAAATGATGTTGAAATTCCTCCAGCCTCAGAAAAGGGTGCAAGATTGAAGAGACAGAAAAAGCACACAATTCCTGCCAGATAGGAGAGGAAAGACAGAGTATACAAAGGATCATGAACAATGAAACAACCATGAAAGTTGTACAAAGTGTTTTATAGTGCACCAACCTTTGCGAAGCTTAATAGTGCGAAGAGGTAATTTACCTAATACTTATTTTTATACTCGTCTTTCACTATCATGATACATTTTAGGTACACCTAGTTAATTTCACTCAAATTATTGCCCAAAACAATGAAAACAATGTATCAATAAAAGAAATAAATGTCTTAATTAGACACAAAAAGAAATATGTAAATTCTTTATTGAGTGAGAACAAAATAACATGCTTGAAAGAAAAGAAAGAAACCTCAATTCAATAGATCTGATGTTCAAAAAAAGTAAAAACAAATATATTGAGAAGTAATTTTAAGAGCTGGAGAATATCAAAAGGGAAAAAAAAACAGGTAAGAGACATAGTTAGAAGCTTTAAAAAATATAATTGCAAATTGTAATTTAGAGTATAATACAACAGTTATGAAAGACTGAATAAGAACAAAAATGAGAATAAAAGGAGCAGGATAGTGGGAAACAGTGAGTGATCACATTAAATGCCACAGTGAGAATTTCAAAATGAGAGCACAGACGAATCAGAAGTCTGAAGTGAACAAAAGAAAGGCGAGAGATGTCAATGAAAGCAAGGCTAAAATTACATTGCCTGTAAGGTTTTGGGCATACTGATACTGCTTAAGAGAACAGCTTTGAAGACCACTGTATTCATATCAAAGACTGACAAAACATAATGCATTCAATGTGTATATTTAAAACAACAGTAAATATCCCATATGTCGTGCAAGAAAGGTAGGTGAAACACCATCTTATACACTTCTGTATTTCTTCAGAAAAACAATGATAGTTTGTTATGAAAGCAATTTGTACAACCATAGATTTTGAAGCCAGAAAAAAGTGTCAAATTGTATGCTCATACCACTTGTGAAACTCGAGCTGCAAAATGGCACATCTTCAGCCCTGTGTTTAGTCTGATAACTCATAAGGTCATTGCATAGTCTGGTAGGAATTTGCAGACTACTGGAATATTGCAATAGTCAGTAGTTTAAATAATTATTCAGTACTTGTCTAATTAGACATGTCATTGCCTGCACAGTCTTAAATAAAGGTATTTACCAGTAAGACTGAAAACTGCTGGATCATCTCGTGTACAAAACCTTTTGAGAGAAATAAATGGAGAACTGTGGCTTAAGTCAGTTTCTTTATAGACATCTGATTTATTAGAAAACATGCTAGTACAGACTGTCCCTGAGTTTGGTTATTACTGGTCATGCAGAGATCAATTCACTTCACTGGGAGTACAGTTCAGACAGAAGAAAAATGGTAGAGTGACAAAAAGTTTTTTTTTGCAAATACAATTAAATCTTCAGGGTGTAATGCTTAACTAATGCAATGAATCTATGTTGATTTGAAGGATTTTACATAATTCTAGGCAGTACAAGATCAATAATACGGAGATGCTTTTAAATTCCAAGTCAGGATTAAATTGAATGGAATCCAAAACAAAGATATCTCACTGAAACTGTTCAGTTAAAGCCTCCAGAGTTGAACTTTTGTCTAAACTGGGCTCTTATTTTTCTTGCTGGCTGAAAACGTTGTGAAAAACACCTAAAAGATCACAATCCATAGCAATTAATGCAGCAAGTCAAAACAATAGGTAAGCAGTTCTAATTTTTCCCTGAAATAGCCATGTAATCAAAAGCTTTGTAAGCTGTTCGCAAAATATGGTAAGGACAAAAGCTGAATTTATGCAAGTTTAAAAACCATTCATTCTCTATGTTAAAAATGTAAACCAAAGTTGGACTCCTAACATCAGGAAGCAATCAGGTTTGTTCAGCACTCAGGTGCTAAAGATCTCTTGCTGTTAAGTGTAAGTGAAACATAAATATATGTGTAATATAAATTCTTAATGTTATTCAAAATACAAATGTGGCATTGAGTCTCATCTAGCAAGTTTTTTGACTGACAGCTCAAGCCAGAGTTACCAATCTGAAACAAAAGGAGAAGAAAGAAAATCTAGATTGATGGAGCAATCTTGCTCCTATTCAAGTCAATGAAACACTCTCATTCAAGCATGATCAGGCTCCTTTTGTGCTATATACTAAGTACATAGGACTCTCCATCTTTGTCCGAGGGGGCTTACCTGAGGACAAGGTGAAATTTAAAATTTCTCTTGATTATTAGACTTAAGTTGGTGATCAATATAGTCATTATGATTGTGTTTATATTATCAGTACAAGGTACTTTAGTATCAATTAACTGTCTAAAACCTGAGGATCTTTATTTTTTCCTGAAAATTTCCAAAATTACAAACTGAATTGCATTTTCTTGTATTTGAAGTCTTTCACTACTTATTTTACTGACATCTTTCTTGCTTACCACTAATCATTCTGAAATGGATAAACTAATTTTTTTATTCAAATATTTTCTGGGGCCTGTGTAAAGAAAGTTTTTCTAATTAAGGTTGATTTTCTGGTTTTGGTAACAGCTTCGTATTTCTTTCCCATAGAAAACTAGCTCTAAGCAGGTGTACATTCTTACAAAAACTTATCATTTAATAAAGAAAAGATTGATTTAGTGGGATCCAAGTATGTATCTAGGGATGAAAAGAAATAAGAATGCAGGTAGATTATAATTACCTGTATCTAAAACCAGAATATAAGGATGTTTTCTCCTTTCTGCCTGCTAAGATTAGAAAAAGATTGCAGTTCATCCTCCCCTCTTAGAAACTCATTAACCTTCCTGATAAACATTAAAACCCTCTTCAGTGTTTCTTACAAAGTTTTCAGTTCTGCTTTGGTGTCTTGGTTTGTGCATGTACAGAACAGTGCCAGTTTGTACACTCATTTAGTTAAAATAACCAGAACTGAAAATAGAAAGCGCTACACGCCCTGGTCGAGCTGACCCAGTCAATATACTCAGACTGCAATTAAAACCATTTATTTTTAAGATGTGTTTGATATGTTTCTGTTATTTTAACAGAAAGGTTCGACAGGGGGTTTAGTTAGGGTTAACCCCCAACTTTGTAGGCAGTTTTTCAGTCTTACTCCTGCCACCTTGGCAGGTGTCATAACTTGGCATAACAAATCAGAGCCTTTGTATAAACAGGGTTAAAAATTGGGGGCTGTACGCAGCAGGTAGCTCCAAACTTGTAAATAAAGCATTGGGCTATGTCACTTCTTCACTCTTAAAGGTTTTAGTCTTTAAAGAAATAACATAATCCTACAGGAGGTTAAACCTCTCCTCTTGGCTGAGTGTACTTCCAGTTCAATGCTCCTTTTTTTTCTCCTGCTATTTTTTGCCACCTATTTGTTTCATAACACTTTTTCAGCTGCATTACAACTGCAATAGAAAGAGATGAAGGGTTCCAGTTGTGCCCTTCTACCCTACCCTGTATATTGGTGGAAATCAAAAGAGAATGGAGTCTAACTAGGCTGAGGAATTTGAGTGTAAATCACCATTCTGTGAATAAATAAATTTATTAACAAGTAAGATATGATGGCTGAGGTCGGATGGTAACTGTACTAGGGAAATGAAAGTGCATACCTGCATCCCTAAGTTAGATATCTAAGCTATTGAGGGGAATGTGGTTTAGGAACTCCTTTCAATTGATACTTTTCTAGTACAAAACAGCTCCCTTTTCACACTGACTTTTATGAAATTACAATTTGCAACTGCTATTCTCTTCTCATGAACCGCATAAAAAGTATGAAGGTCCATCTTTGACATTTGTACTTTCATCATCAGGGCCAGGCACTGAGAAGAGAGAGATTGAGGTGTGTATTTCTCTTATTGGATGCCACATGCACTGCCTCCATGCACATAGCATACCTGCTCTATAGTTTAGAAGAGCTACCTGTCTACTCAAGGAGGTATACGGATTCTTACATTAGGTGTAATGGTGGCTGGATTCACAAATAAGCAAAAAGCTGAATTTTCACTGTCTGGCACCCTGAAATGCTGTCAGATTTTTCAAAGCTATATGACATTGAAAGTTTTCTACCTGGACTTTCAGAAACGCTCAGCAAAGGAAGTGGTCCTTTACTTCAGATGCAGTGTGCAACATGGGCTTCTCCCAAGATTTGGTTCCATGCCTAAATACTAGGACCTCAAACATTACCCATTTAAAGGGAAGTTAGGTCATTATCTGCATGCGCTGAAGTTAGGAAGAATTTGAGTTTCACTGCAATTTTGTCACTAACATGATGGCAATATCTTAAAAATAACAGACAATCTAGCATAAAAACTGAAGCTTTCTTCACTATCCAATTTGAAAACAGAGCTGTGGAGCTTCTGAGTAGCTGAAAAGAGGTCTTCAGACCTCTCTCTAATGATGTAATTAATTTTAAATGCATTAAAAATCATAAAATTTTATTAATAAAATTAAATTCATAATACACATCAATTTAATGTATTTAGTATAAAAATCCAAACCATCCTATTTTAAGGATATTTATTTTCACACTTTGACATTGGTTCTTAGGAGGTATAAAATATCATACTGATTTAACCAGGATGCCAGCTTATACTCTGGCTAATATATTTTTCTCTAAGTTCTTTAAAGTTTAGACAAATGCTGCAAAGACTGGAGCATGAGGCAGTAAGTGCTTCATATGCATGCATAATAGCGCTAAGAATCTTCTTTTAGGTGGGATCCAGGCTTGCTTCTAAACCAGGCAGCTCTTGCACTGTGCAAAAAGTTGGCATGTAAAAGCATTATGCACTCTGAAAGTACAGCAGCTGACCTTACGGTAGGCTCAATTTTCCCAATATTTATTTTAAGTAAACTGATTTGCTTATCTGTAAATTAACACTAGTCAGATTTAAGAAAGTCTTAATCTCCAGATTTTATATTTTCAGGCACCCTTAACTGAAAAAGACATTGCAATAGATTTGTGACATTAATCATTTAATTAAAATCTACTCTAAGCTAAAGAAAATTGAATACTTGGGAATATTTCAAGTGATTAGGTTGTCGTTAGGAAAGTATTAATAATTATTTTTTATAACTGTTACAACTACAGTCAGAGACTGTTCAGCAGCTCAGGTCACTCTCAAGCAATCCCAGAGGGATTCAAGGCAGCTCAGTCAGCCTGGCAGCCCTGGTAATTTGCCTGCTCTCACAGATTCTGCCTGACCACACACGGGCAGGGACACACAACACAGGGACAGTTTTTGCTGCAGCACCCTTGGCTGAACACTCTGGGGTGGATGAATGCACAGGATAGCTGTAGCTCTCTCTAAGGAAGCCTGTGACAGTCAATGTCTTTACTTCATCATGGGAAAGCACTATCCTCAAAAAAAAAAGAAAACCAAAAAAAGCCACCCAACTCTCTCCATTTCTTTCTCACACTTACTTTAGCTTAGAGGAAAGTTATGTTTAGGAAGACGGAGGAAGATGTTCAGTTCACTGGAGCACCAAATTCACCTCATTTTTTTTTTCCCCAGTTGTGGAAGACACCCTGTATTGGACCCAAACAATTCACCCTGTTTCTAATCCCAAGGGCAACAGCAGACCTTTCAAAAGAGTTTTTACCACTGATTCACATTGCTTACTCTCTCTTTGAAAAGAGTGTTCTTTAACAATACCTGGTAAAAACCATATTCACTTTTTATGTAAAGGAGATACAGGATCGCAATCTTTCTTTAAAAAGTGTACTTAATATTTCCTTTATCAGACCAATCAGCGTTGGTTTAATTCCAAAAACTAAAATAGAAAATAGAACATTACTGAAGCTTTTTGTATGTAAAGCATCATATAGTAAAAAATATTTTCATTTTTAACTGAGTATATACAGGGGTCAGTACTGGGACCAGTACTATTTAATATCTTTGTTGGCAACATGGGTGCTGGGACCGAGTGCACCCTCAGCAGTTTTGCCAATGACACCAAGGTGTGTCAAGCAGTTGACACACTGTAGGGAAGGGATGCCATCCAGAGGGACCTGGACAGGCTTGAGATGTGGGCTCGTGCCAGCCTCATTAAATTCAACAATGCCAAGTGCAAGGTCCTGCATCTGCATTCAGGCAATCCCTTGCACAAACAGAAGTTGGACAGAGAATGGATTGAGAGCAGCCCTGAGGAGAGGGACTTCAGTGTGTTGGTAGATGAGAAGCTCGACGTGAGCTGACAATGTGTATTTGCAGCCCAGAAAACCAACCGTATCCTGGGCTGCCTCAAAAGAAACATGGCCAGCAGGTAGAGGGAGGTGATTCTGCCTCTCTACTCTGTTCTCATGAAACCCCACCCAGAGTACTGCATCCAGCTCTGGAGCCCCCAACATAAGAAAGACATGGACCTGGTGGAGCGGGGCCAGAGAGGGGTCACAAAGATGATCAGAGGATTAGAGCACCTCTCCTAACAAGACAGACTGGCAAAGTTGAGGTTGTTCAGCCTGGAGAGGAGAAGGCTCCAGGGAGACCTTATAGCAGCCTCCCAGTACTTAAAGGGGGCCATGAAGGATGGGTGGGACTCTTTATCAGGTAGTCCAGTGATAGGACAAAGGGTAACAGTTTAAACTGAAAGAGAGTAGATTTAGATTAGATATTAGGAAGGAATTCTTTACTGTGAGGGTGAGGAGACACTGGAAGAGGTCACCCAGAGAAGCTGTGGATACCCCATCCCTGGAAGTGTTCAAGGCCAAGTTGGATGGGGCTTTGAGCAATCTAGCCTAGTGGAAGGTGTCCCTGCCCATGGCAGGGGTGTTGGAACTAGATGATCTTTAGGGTCCCTTTCAACCCAAACCATTCTATGATTCTGTACAGACATTTTATTCTACCAGATTGCTTGGGTTCTTCCTTCTAATGTGTAAAAAAAGGACGGGAAAGACTTTCTGGGTTACTGAGCCCAGTTGCCTCTCATAACAGACATTGTTTCTTCAGTTGTTTTAAGATCTATTATAGACGTGGGGAGTTTCCTATTGTTTAAAACTTTTAACACTGAAGAGTTCACATATTTTCTTCAGCCTTCATTTGGCTTGTTAGAAAATGATCTTTAATCACTTTGAAAAAAACGACACATTCGTCAGAGCAGTAAATTCCTTTAAGCTTTTTGGTTTTTTCTCCTTGGCAGTAAGAAGTAAAAAAAATACTCATTTAGCAGGTTTCGATAGCAGTCTAACTCCTTCCAATCATCTTAATAGCCCAGTCATCCTATGAACGATCAAAATCTCCAGGTCTATAACTGTCTAACTTCTTTTCAGCTGATGTTATCCTTACATATAATAGGAGTTTGTTACTAATCCCAAAATCAATGACCTTCCATTTTTTCAGTATTTCATCCCATTTCCACTATCTTAGTCCCTCAAGATCACTCAGTTATTCCCAGATGATATCTACATACACCTCTTGCTTTAATAACTCAGTTTTGCTCATCTGTAAGTTTTACTCGTGCTCCTTTTTAGAACATTGTTTGGTGGTTGGCTTTTTTGTCATTAACAGAAATAAACATATCTGTCCCAAGATTTATCCTTGAACTCCCCAAATAACTCCACAGAGCCCAACAGTTCCTCTTAAGCAAGCTTTTGTTGTCCTCTACAATTCTTTATCCCCCTTACAATTTTTGTCTTAATCCCTGCATTCTCTAGCTCAAGTAGCAATTTCCTACATGGAACCAGACCAAATTCTTCAGTAAATCTAGTTTATATTTCCCTCGTGTAGAAAAAAATAATTATCAAAAAAGGATATCTGATTAGTCCAGCATGATCTGCCTTTAGCAAACCTGCATTGCATTTTCTCCTATTTTATCTCAATGCCTTTTTATTCAACTCCTTAAAGGTTAAATCCTAGCATACTATTGAGATCAGACAAATCTCCTTTCACCTGTCTCTTTCACCCCTGCTCCTTTATACCAAGTTTTACATTTCCTATCCTGTAATCTTACGGCACTACCAGTGACTTGATAGATTTCTTCAAAACACTTACTCCCTCTACATTCAGATCTCAGAGCTCAGTGTAGCCGATGGCTTTACTAATGAGTTCCCTCAATTTATTAAGGTTTGCTCTTTTGAAACCCAACCTCTTATTGCAGACCTACTACAATTTAATTTAAATTGAATCAGTTCACAATCACTCAATCAGACATTATTTGTACTTTCAGCCCTTTTTATAGTCACTTTCTTTAGACGTGTTTTCATATGAAATAACATTATCTTTTTCTGGTTCAAGGTTTAATGGATAAAGAGTGTAGTAACAATGAAACCCATAAGGTCTTGAAACCATTGCTGTAGTGAGGATGTTACCTGCTCAAGCCCACAGAGGCTTTAAAACAGGATTTGAAAATGACTGGCACAAGGCTGGGGATGTTCAGCTCAGGGCTGAAATAATGTCAGAATGAAAGGACTGTGATGTGGAAGGGTTTTGGAAGAAGCAACCTGTCAATGAAGATTTTTTCTTGCAATATTGCAGAAACAGAGAAAATGCACTTGAGTCTGGAAAAGAAACAGAAAGGACAAGGCCAACTTTGAGAAGATTATTTTTTCCAGATTTTTCTCATGTGTTCTATCACTAGGCAGAGGTATTATACTACTTGGTCCTAACTGACTCCTTTCAGTCTTCCGTTTAAAACTGCTCAGTCATACCAGCTATGGACTGACTTTATCAAATACAAGAACGTTTTTCCAGAATGCTCCTCCAGATTGCTGCTTGCGACTTTCTGATTCAGAAGTAGAGGTTTTAATTTAATATCCCATAATGGATTTTACTTCCTTGGATTTGTCCAGTCAGTTTTTCAATCCACGTACACTGATAAAATCTGCAGCCTTCTGTTGGAGGCTGTTTTACAGCTCAACTGTGTTACATGAAAAAATATTTGCTTTCTTTGAACACAGACTGTCATAGTTGCTTTTGATACCTCCTAGTTCTTGCCTGGGGAGATACAGTAGGCAGCTTCATTCTTATTGTCTTCCCAGTGTCACTCATAATTTTTTAGACTATCCTATCTCTCTGTGGTCATCCCTTTTGTAGCATGAAGATATCCCAATATCTCATCTTGCTATTTTCTGCTACAGAAATTATTCTATGTTCTTGAGTTTTAGTAAACATGTACTGCATTTAAAGAAGCACATGTGAAATTTTAAAAGGAAGAGAAATTAAAAATCTCTTCTACGAGAGGCATGAAACATTACAGCATTTCTTCTTTTCTAAATAAGCAAAGGGACGTTTGAAGAAGCCAGTTGTGATCAGTGTTTTTTGTTACAGCATGTGACCTTATTACTGTTATCTAGGTCAGCGTGAAAATCTAGTTCAAGCAAGAGCCGTAATGGATCAGCTGTGTTTCTGAAAGATCTAAGTAGAGATGGCTTGCAGGTGCAGTGCCTCTCTGCAGACAGTCACAGCAGCAGCTAAACACCACCACCCTGTTCTTGGCATCCACCTGCAATTAGAGCTGTTCCAGTTCACCAAAGCCAGCATAATCAAATAATTCTTTACCAGGCTCATCTGTTTTTGACCTAAGATTTTTACCTCAGCAGCACACAATAATAACCAATGACACCAGGGAATTTAATACACTGTCATTAATACCCAAAGTGTTTGCCTACCTGTGTCCTTTAGAATTGTTGTAGTATTTGCTTCCCAAACTACTCCTTTTCCTTCGATGAAAACAGTTCTACAATAGTGAAAAGACTCAGAAGAGTATGGAGCAAGGGCCCCCAGGAGAAGACCTGTGTAGCTTTACATGAAAAATTATCAGCAGAGGCTTTTTACTGAGCTGAAACTAAAGCAAATGGACCCAAGCATCTTATTTCATGCATCTGTGAGATCAGCTCCTAAGTGCTGTACACATGCAGAATCCTGAATTTAAATCAAAAGCATTTACAAGACAATTTGCCTAGCCCCAGCTTTGTATCAATAGATTAGAATATGAGATACCAAGTGTATAAATTCTAACATATACTTTTGAATAACAATATTAATATATGAAAAGGACATAGAAGTACACTTTATTGGCAATGAACAGGTGATCTGTATTTGGAAGGTTACCCTATTCTTCAGTACTGCCATGCATAAAAAAGAAAAGGTGGCATATGAAGGACTTTGCTCACAGTAGCAGGGCAATTCCTAAACTGATAGAATGGAGCTAATTTCAAGTGCTGAGTTTAGCAGAAATGATTTGTTACCTTTCAGTATAAAATATTCATTTGTTAACTATGAGTAATAATTAGCTCAAAGGACAATTAGTACAATAACTTCCAGTAATTTTGGTCAGTTAAGCCCACATTTTGCACATAATATTTAATAAAATACTAAAAACTGTGACTACTTTTATATCATCATCTTTAAAAACCACACTAAGTTATTTTAATCAATATACTTGTTTTAAGTAAAAGCCATTTAATCTTCTGACTTATACATTAACCTTCCATTAAGTATTAGTGAAGAAGTTAAATGCACCTTAGTCAATAATGCTAATGCAGGAACTGTTGTATTACCTATGGAGAAATGCGTATTCATATTATGTTAAAGTGGCTATCCTTAACGATTAGCTATTATATGTCAGGAAACTGATCATAAATTTGAAATATTCCGTAGGAAAATGAATTATAATGTTGAAACTGAGTTCTCTGTACTGTAATAATTCTGAAATGAGGTCATCTACTTCTCCTGGTCACTGCTTTTTAAGGCAATGATATTGAAGTGATGAAGATACCCTTGATGATACTTTAACCTACCTTGTGGTTTCACATCTTGGTGGGTAATAAATGAGACTGGTAATTGAACAGTACTAAACCAAAATATATGAATCTACCTGCAGGTGTATGGTGAAGTTGTTTTAGCATAAATTCTCATAGCTCTGTTTCTATCTAGAAATGCCTAAATCATAGAATCATAGATTAGTTTGGGTTGGAAGGGACGTTTAAAGGTCACCTACTCCAACTCCCCTGCAATGAGCAGGGACATCTCCAACTAGATCAGGTTGCTCAGAGTCCCATCTAACCTGACCATGAATGTTTCCAGGGATGGGGTATCTAAAACCTCTTTGGGCAACCTGTTCTAGTGTTTCAACACTCTTATTGTAAAAAATTTCTTCCTTATATCTAGTCTGAAATGTACCACTAAAATTAGCAAAATGCTACAGTTATGCCAAAAGATTTAAGTTTTAGCCTAAATTACAGCATCAAACTGCCTGCTTATAGAGTTTGTCCTGTATGACTTTTGCTATCCTTTTTTCCTACAACAGACTTTCTTCTAAACCAGTTTGTGCCCCAAGATACATTTTTTACACTAATCTAACAAGCTGTTTCCACAGTGGGATACTCCCTTTCCCCTTGCTTTTGGCTGCACACTCCTGATGTTTTCCTTCTGTCAGGTCTGGTATCTCTGTGAATATAAGGTGAGTTGATTCAGCTGAGTGATCCAACAAAAAACTTTTTTATTTAAGAAAGTATAGGGGTTTTTGTGTCAGCCTTCAAAATCCATTTGTTCATTAGTTGCATCATAGATAAGGCCAACATGAGCGGCCAGAACCTGTGGATGGGGGAGCATACTGAGATCATGTCTTTTGTCATTAGTTAGTTGCTAGGTTAGCTTTGCTGTCATGCAAAATGGTACCTACATAATATATAGTGCTGGTAATCATGAAAGAGACAGTAAAAATTTGTTCAGGTGCCCAGTCGAGTGTTCTACAAAAACTTGTTATAATACAGACTATGACTTTCAAAACAAAAGAAAAAAAATAAGAAATGAGAACTATATGGTGTAGACTTGCAAATATAAAGAATCTTCCCTGTCATTTGAAGATGGACATGAGTAGTTTTCACGGTATAACATTTTTTAAATTGTTGATTCCCTCCTCCCCATGGTATAGTGCTGTTTTTTCTGATCCTTTTCTGATCTTTGTTTCAACACTGTAAATGATTATTCCACTCACATTCACCTCTGTTTGCCCTTGCTGTATCATGTGAGTGACTTCTGCTGACTTCACAAAATTGTGTCCTCAAATCCTCAAAGGCACACCTGGTGTCCTAAGGATGAAGTACATTTGAAAAAAGCCAAGATCTTAAAGACAGAATGTAATTGGTTGTTATATAGTTAAATTACAAACACAATTTTTCATTCATATAGCAATAATATAATAATTCATATAACACTGAGATGTCTTCTGAACTCTAAATAGAACATCATTTTTACATATTTCTGAATTTCAGGGGCTTCTTTTTTCTCTCCCACAGCCTAGTCCCATTTTTTTCTCAGTACATTCACATCTATACTTTTAACTAGAAAGAGATATAAATGATGACATGGGACACTCGTGCAGTGGATTAAAGACCCAAAGTACCTTCAAGCTCTTTCCCAAATACCAAGATTTTCACTCAGTGATCACTAAAATAAAAAGCTGGATAACTATTTCCATATCTTCCTTACTTAGTATTTCCTTTTGTCTGAGAGCTTTTACCACTTCAAAAGTCTGGAATGGGCAATGCTGAATGATATGCTCAAAGATGCCCTTATCATCTATGGCCACTAGACAACACCAGCTGTATGCTTCTTGAAAACGCCATTACTTTTTTATAAAATATAAAACTTGCTTGGAAAGCTACTGGCTAGACATGTTGTTAGTGAGACAGTACTATGAAACACACTATCATATTATAATTTCACTCTCTCTTCCATAGGGGAATAGTTAGACACAGACCACTGAAATTGTCCTGTTATTAACCGTTGAAAAAGAAAAGCACTGGATTGTCAGTATCTTCACAGCTACTTGAAATGTATTACTTTGAAACAAGGAGATTGTTTTAGAAAGCAGTTACTACAAGACAAAGCACATTTCTTTACAAAAAAAGTAAAAAAAATCCCAAATACCAAAATTTCTTGTACTTGAAAAGTAACATGAACTGACACTGTGACATTGTGATAAAACCTTCACTTTTCTGTAACACTAAGATCCCTTCAATAACTCTATATTCACTTTAAGTTATAAGTTCTCACACTAAAGATGTAGCGTTTGAATATCTATGGCAAATACCCTCTTCACCCTGGTACGCAAGATATGTTTCTTGCTGATCCACTTTATCCCAGTTTGATAACTTTGTTACGGTTCTTACACTTCAAATGTTTATTTTGGTGCATTTCCCTTGACAAACAAGAACATTCAAGCTCAGGATTACTGACAAACATACCATTATCTACTCTAGCTCTCCTCTTGCCCAGTTTCTACTTTTTGATTCATGGTCCTTTCTCATGACTCCTAGTCTAATGAAGTTTCTAACTTTTAATCTTCTAGTAATCCACATTTAAATTAAATACCCTAATTAGGACGTCTCAGATTTAGGGCACCCATTCCATCTTCTCCTTTCTTAATTTCTCCATGGGCGTTCTTCATAGTCCTTTTAAAAGAGTCTCAGTTTAATTCCTTCAGTTCTTGTTTCCAAGATCTCTTTACGCAACTCATTTCATAAATATCTTCCACATCTTCTTGTTAGGAGCTCTTTCTCCCACAAATGTTTCTTCAGAATCTGCCACCCTCTTTTCCACTTTCATATGTGGTGAAGATTGATGCATCAGTGAATGATACCACTGTATCTGTGTTTTCCCTCCCCTTTTAGATTGCTCATTTTCCCCATCATGAGGTTTCACACTGCTGGCTTATATTGAGTACATTTTTATTTCATACAGGAACACATCAGTCTCCTGTAGTATTGGGCAACTTGTTGATAACAGTTTTGGTCAGCAGAGTCCACAGAATAGATATGTGTCTCTTCTGCCACCACGGCATTTGCAAAGCATTTCCTTGCAACCAATAATAAACTTGTTACTATAAAAGCCAAAAGCCACCACTCATAACATATGACAGAAAAAGATCAGAACATTTAAGGGAACTGATAATGTCTCATATCCCTTCAATAGTGGGAAATTTGCTGTATTAAATGCCTGTGTGGTCCTGTGTTGTATAGCACAAGGCACAAAACACATCCAAGTGAACAGTACAGTCTTATTTTAAGTCTCTGAATTACGGAGAATTCAGTCCTGGGGGTTTGATTTAATTCTCAACCTATAAACAAAACATAGCAGATTGGAAGATTTTCTCGACCAGCATCCACTTGCCATTGGCTGTCTTCCCTGATGCTCCCAAATTCCCCATCTTTACCAGCAATCTTTCTTCTCTTACTATCCCCAACACTCAAGACCCTAGCTGAAAACACACCTTCATCTTCTCACCTTTCTACACCCCACTTATCCAGTCTTGCTACTTACTTTTTCCACATTTTTAAGGTATACTTTGTTTTGCTCTCCCTACAATTAAGTCTTCTATCTAGGCCCTCATTTGTATCTTAAAAAATTGAACATACTTCACTCTAGCCTTCTCAGAGAAAATTTTTGAGTATACTTCAATCCTTGAAAATAGGTGTTGGTATATTCTTGGTCTATTAGTTGGATTATTGTAATTAGAATCTCTCTCCTCTCTTCTAAAGATTGAAGAATACAAACAATATAAAGAAAATTTTATTTTCCACATTTAAATAATAACTTAAACAGTAATGTGCCTTCCGCTTGCTTGAAACTGATCTTAGCTTTCAATTTATCAGTTGTTCCATCATCAAAATGCCACTTGCCTGCTTGCCTATTTTTCCCTCCACATCACTTTTTAACTACTAAGTACCTTGTCTGCATGATCTTTATAGTCCTTTCTTGAGTCTGGTAGCTGGGTAACAACTACTTCAGTAACAGTGCATACAAGAAATGGATTTAATATTAAAGTGGTTATAGCTGTAATGGTCTTACCATTAGAAAAAAAAACCTGCGCAAATAAAGACACGGCTGATTCCTATAACTACATCAGCTAATGTAGTTGAGACTCAAGGCCAAGTTTTCAAGACCATGAGGACATGTGTCCCTGAAAGCTCATCTGCTTTTTTTTCCCTCTGTTCTAAATTTAAAAGTAACACTTATGTTCCTTCAGATAACTCCTACTAAACATTTTTTAAATGTGCATGTGATTGCCATGGTCTGATTGGTGAGTTTACTTACTGTAAAGCAACCTACCCCAGAAAACTACTGCAGATAGTTTTTTAAAGTGACCTTGACAAAATGCTACAACAGAATTTTGTGATTTTGCTGGAATCTTCTCTTTTTTTCCCCCTTTTTTTTTTTCTTTGGTTGTAGAGAAGAGACAGGAGTATGGGGAGGTAGGAGGTGCTGCTTAGTTTAAATTGACGTTTACAATATTTTAAATTTCATTAAAATTTAAATGAGAAAATACATTTTTGGGGAAAAATCATCTAAGATATGTTTATTTTTTCATTCCACTCTGATCAAACAAATTTCATGTCATTCAGAATTGTGCAGCTGTTTCTGTTGGAAACCTGTCTTAAATTTATACCAACATGCCTTGAAAAGGATGAACCCAAACTCTGCCATGGTATAGAATCACTTAAAATAGGACATTTAACTTCATATCTTCTAGAGATTAAACCTTTCTAGGTGACTGGCAGCAATCAAGTTTTATCAATTAATTTCCTATTCTGTTTTTACAAGAAAAGACTAAAAGAAAAGCCCCAACATAAACTTACTGGTGTGCAAATACTTTCAATTCTTGCTTGTGCCAGTCCTGTATTCATAAGAAGTAGCAAAGGAGCAACGATAAGGGAGTGAAGGCCAACACAAGCAGTTGGTGAAACCACTCACAAATATCTTCTCCCAGAGCCTTTCCAAGTGCCAAGTTTCCCGTGACCACTTGTTTTTTTAGCTCTGAATTTGTTGGCTGTCTAACCTGGTGACATGGGCAAGCAGAAAATAGCCACCCGATTTGAAAAAAAAATTGGATGTTTGAGTCCTTTAAAAGTCTGGGAAAGCTGTGGAAATTTAACAGAGTAATTTACCTACACAATTTTGGTTCCTAAGCCTTATTGTCAAAATCCTCAACATTCATCTTCAGTGCAATTCCTTTCACTTTTATACTTTGACATTACTTCAATAACATGCTTTGCATGACTTCTAGTGACATTTCATAATATAGCAAAATAATACTTGAAATGTCTTAATGTAACTTTCAGTGTACACTTTGGACAGATTTCTTAACTTGTAATATAAGCTTTCTAAGGGTATCCAATAGTATCAAGTCAACAGGCTCCCTCAGAAGTCAGTGGATTCATCCCATCTGCCTTAGACACCTATTTCAGGACCACCTTCAAAACCCTTTGCAGGTTCACAGTTACAACTGATGTGCTAGGAAAATTGTACTAATAATAGAAAGCACAGAAGAATACAGCAAAAATAATGTTTTGTAAATATATATTGGAAAACTAATGTAAGGATGTTCATTATCAAAATCAAAATAGTTTCAAAGAATCCAACTCAAAGTTATAAAAAATTTTGATTTATCCAAACTCAAAATCATAAGAAAATTTGAACTATAATTTGTATAATCACAGTGTTTTACATTTTGTCCAATTTAAGGATATGGATAAAAGAAAATTCTTCCAAGACAGCACAAGTTACTAAAGAGCTAGGAATAGCTTCTATGTGCACAGTGCTGTAAAGTTTTTTGTTCTCATCTGATATTTTCTCTTTAGTGATTTTTTTTTTTTTTAAATTCTCTGGCAGCAGAACTAAATATGATGGGAATAGCAGAGAAAAATTGTTTATAAATTCAGCTAATGAAATGTAAAGTATATGATGTAAATGGAAATTTTTTCTGCATCTCAGGTCATCATTGTAGAATTGCTGGGAAAATAATCATAATCCTAAAATTGAATTAGAACATTCCATAAGCAGTTCTGTTACTTCAAATCTTAAAGTGCTTATACAGATATGATTGAAAAATAGCATGTATTTTTTCTTTATTCCCAAACATTTTCTCTTCCTGACTTTTTCTCTAGCATCTGGCTCCTAAGTAGGCTTTTGTTATTAGTGTCTCTAAAGCAGTTTGCTAATATAGAGTTCCAATAGCTCAAATAACTGTCTGTTTCCATTTCATTTTGATTGATTTAATGGATGATCTAAAGAAATAATTTTCTGTGTATGCCATAGTATTAAGGTGAAGACAAAGGCACTATTCAGTTTTTATAAATTCAGTTGATGTGCCAGATGTAAAATCAATTAACTCTGGTGAAGTATAGCCTTGTATTTTAACGACTGATGTATCATAATTGCTTGCTATAGTTTTCCTTCTCAGCAAGATGAGCCTGGCGAATGTTTCTGTTTCAGCAAAGTGTTAATAATAAAGTTATAAAACTCCAATGATGAGGGAATTCTCAGAAGTCTGGAGTTCAGACAAATATTTGAAAGGTCAGATGTTTATGGCATTTTTCCAGTTTAAGGAAATCTTGCTTGGATTAATAGCTCACCATTTCCACATGGCTTAAATCTCCATGAAGCATCTTCATTGTTCATCCTTTGGGTTATTTTCTGTTCTTTGAGATTTTAAGGGTGGAAAGTCCCACACCAACACTATCCCTCTCTAAATCAGCCTATAAACAGCTTCTTCACTTTGGTCACATACTCCCTGGCATTCTTTCACACATTTTAAGCAAGCAGTTATTTCTTGCTGCCTTTTTAAAATTACTTTTTTTGTGGTTCAAGTTTATTGCAAGTATTTTTATTAGAAGGAAAACGACACAGAATCCGACATAACAACATTTTCTAAATTACAAATCGTTTCATTTGATCATAATTTTCTTATCTGTAAAATGTCTGGATCTGAAATATTTTGAAAGAATATCAGTAATAACAGTCATCATCTCCTCCTACCTGCATGTTCATACTGTGAAATTACTTAGTATGTCTTATATATAAAATATATAACTTTCAGGGCCTAGTTCAATATATGTCTAATCTGAAGCCTGTGAATTTTCCCACTGAAGATAATGGAGGACGTTCATGTTCTTGGTTTCTTAAAGGTGGGTGCCTCCATAGACCCTTCCTTGAACTTTGCTCTCATTGAAATCACCCTCCTGATTTCAGGGAGGGCAGAAGCAGGTTTATTAGCCGGGAGTGCCATAGTGAAAATAAATGCACTTACTTTTTCTAAAATAAACTGAGAGTGAAAATGTTTGCAGAAGCATAACAATTCTTGTAGGGAACTCTTTAGAAAGTTGACTGGCAGTAATAGAATTATTGGGTTTGCTTTTCTTTCATGAAGGAGAAGAGGCTTCTGGGCAGAAAAGGTGATTTATACACAGGATTTTCCCCTTCTGTGGTACCTGCTGGAAATACCATTGACACCCAGAAAAGGACTGTCCGTATTCTCTATTTTCTCCAAATTAGTTACAGCAGAAAACAAAATGGAGATTATAACTGTCTCCTTAGGAAATAAGGCAAATGACTCCCATCTAAACTTTAACACAAGTATAATATGCTTATACGCTTTTAAGTATATCTAAAGATACTAGAATAAACTTGTTAAGAAATTAATGCAAACATTTATTAGAATGCAGCTTGTATATTTTGTTGTAAGATATTTAAGTTCTATATTTCCTAACAGCTGTCTAAATTATGTTATAAGGGAAGCAGGAGCCAATCTTTTTTAAAATGGAGGCACTTCTGGATAGGAAGAAAATATTCTCATCCTGCAAAACACATAAAGATGCGAGAACTAATAATTCTTCTGATTTTATTTAAGATTAGAAGAAAGACATCCACCTACAATGTCGAGTTATCTTGTACCAAGTTCTACAAAACCACAAGTCAAGTTTCTACTTGATCCTACTTGGTCCTTTCTTAGGTTAGACAAATAGCTGCTAGAAAAGTTGAAATACCACCTCATATGCCTTGTCCTTCTTTGTCACATTGGTTGTGATAAGAAATACTTTTTTCAGTCTAACAAATACTTTCTTTATTCCAATAAATACTTCCCAATTACATTTTGCCAAAATTAGAAAATTTCTATGTACAATGTGTTTGATAGCTCAAAACCAATAAAACTTTTAATTCTTTTTTTTTCTTCAACATTTGTATTCAGGAAATGCTGCTTCAACATGAGATCAGCATATTTTGGCTATTGAGGATGATTCTGAATACAAGACTGTCCAGAAAGTCAGACATTAGATTTGGGTTTTTTTGTTTGTTTTTGGTTTTGTTTTTGGTTTTGTTTTTGGTTTTGTTTTGTCACCAAAAAAAATCTTACTGGTCAATTTGCAATCTGTATAAACAGATGTATTTTTATACTAAGTGTGTGGAAGTAGCTCTGCAAACTGATGCTGAATCAAACTACAGATTTCCTCCAGCAATTTAAGGGTCCTTACATACACAAATAGACTTCCCATTGACTTCCATGGGACCTGCCAGCTCTTGCAATTTTACTGTGGAAAGACAAAAAGCCAAGAAAACACTAATGTAACAAACAGTCACGGGGAGGCTGGGATGAAGGGAGAAAGGAGGAAAATGGAAATGGTTATGCTGATAAGTTCAGGAGGAGCTTGTGTGTGTAATGTACTCAGGAACATGAGCTAAAGGTGAAAGGAAAGCATCAGTGCCTATGAGACACAGAAATCTTGTGTTTGTGAAAGAAGTTCAAATACTAAAAGCAGTTTTTAAAAAAAATATTATAAAAGTGCCATTTTGGAGATGGGCATAAGTTCATACACTCTTATTTTAATTGTAGCATCCCATAAAGGGAACTATAATCCCCTTTTATTAAGAACTTTATAGTTTTCATCAAGGGAAACAAGCTTTGCTTTGTAGGGGCATTTCATGCTAACATCTCCTACCCCATAATATCTAAAAAACACATAGTCAGAAGGCCTCTTTGTATATAAGCATATATGTGCCACATTAGCAAATACACTAATGGTTCCTCTCATTCTGCATACTGAACACTTCACAAGGAAATATTTTGGAAGGAAAAAGTAGGAAAATTCTTCTCAATATAATAAATCAATAATATTTATTTAAATTTGGGGTTTGTACATTATTTTATAAATAAAACTATGTCCCTGCCCATGGCAAGGGGATTGGACTAGGTGATCTTAAAATGTCCCTTCTAATCCCAACCGTACTATGATTCTATGTGTATTAATGCATGTATATTTTATTATTGCATATTGTATGAATATTAGTAATAGCCGACGTATCTGCTTTTAGAATTGTTATGGGGTTGGTATTCAAAAAAAAAAAAAAGCAACCCAAAATATTATCTAGAATTGTCACAAACATATAAATTCAGTCTCAGTATGGTCTTGCTATTTCTGTGTTTATTGTATGGAGTTTATTTAACAGTTTATGTTTATTGATTGTATTGGATTTCCCCATTTCTAATGCAAATAATGGGCATTTAGAATATTTAAATACTTTATTTAAAAGTCTCATAATATGTAAAGATTTCAGAATTCATTCTTGTGTATCATAATTCCACAGTGAACCAGGGAAAATAATATGGTTTAGTATGTTTAGTATTATTGAATTGAGGAATTATCCACATAACAAGGAATGGTGCCTTTAATGTGCTAGTCAATAATAACACCAGAAGTCATATTGATTTTTCTTGAACAATCAACTGCAGCTTGTACATATTTCTCATACTAATAAAACTGTTCCACTGTGTACAAAATGAGAGAAGCAGTTCATTTATTTTTTTCCTGTGCAATATTTATGTATACTAAAAATAGGACATAGCTGCACCTACAAGTGAATCCATCTTTCAGACTAAATCTTAATTAAAGAAGTCTGTGGACATGCAGTTCTGTATGCTGATGTCATGCATAACTCTGTCAGAAGAGCTTAAATATAGAACCGTTATGTATCTATGTATTTTATATGTATATGTATTTTACATATTTTTATAAATGTATTTTTATATATACATATATATAAAAACTTTTTTCTTTTTTTTTTTTTGAGGATGGGCAAATCAAAAGACATGTCATCATTAAAAACTGTTTGGGAGGATGGAGGGATTTCACATTTTTTGCAGAGTGACAAGAAATAGGGAAATGATCTGAACGTATGCAATGCTTAAATGTTGTCAGATATTCATCATATTTATATGCTTTGCCTGCCTCTCTGCTCAGGGTGATTTAATACTACATTAAAGTAGAACCTGGGAGGACATCATAAACAGCTCTTGTTTAAAGGGCATTGTGAAGGAGAGCCTTTAATCTGATTGATGAAATAAATGGAAAGTAATCTATCCTCTATTCAACAGCTTGTTGATGATATGAAAGAATTCCTACTCAAGCAAGCAAAGCTTTAAAGAGAAAGACCTCTTTCATCCTGTCAGCCTCTCATTTTTAGAAAAAGTTAAGTTTTTCATCATGGTTCAGGGGAGTTCTTGTAAAACGTTCATTGAAAATTTAAGAGCAATTACAGTGTCAGACAGCTAGAAAAATTGCTTTTACTGAGTGAGAGTTCTCTGACAGATGCATTGTGGGAGAATTGATTCTTTCTAAGGGATAAGTGAATTGTCATTGTTAGTCTCTTCTCATGACATCTAGCTAGATGTCATCTGCTTTGTAACAGAAGATTTGAATCAGACAACTGTACTCAACACTAGACAGTGTCTAGATTAGTTCAGCAAAGAAATAAGCCTGTACTCTGCATGGCATCAACTGAGCTTTTAAAGATTATGGATGAGCAAGGGTTTGAGAAAAAAGTTTGAAAAATCAAAAACAAAGCTTTATAGCCACTTCAGAAAGCCTGGATGTTTAACCTGTAAGGAAGTCTGTCAAATCCTTGAGGAAACCACATAGAGAAAGATCAATAGAATACCTACTGGCTCCATTAGCTTGATGTAAAAAGGGGAAGAGGCAAACCAGCTCTTCCACAAGAGAAGCTACATTATTCCAGGGATTAAGCGGGATCAGTTCTCTTGCAGAAAAGAAGACGAGAAAAAGAATGAAGATTCTTGGTGGGCCAGAACTGGAGTGAAAGGGCTTGTCAGGTAATCTAACTGATGATAAGAGAGCAGTTTATTGAATAGGAGGTGTCTCTAATTAGGTGTTCATTAGCATAAGGGTAGGTGCCAATTCTAATCTTGAGTTAGCTGCAGAAAATAGGCTGTCATTCACTCTGCAATCCCTGAGCTAACTTCTTCGTAGTATATGCTTGCTGAATCCACTTCTATTTTTTATGTGTTTTTTCTCTTTGGATTGCAGAGATACATTCGGTGTGTAAGAATATCATTGGCATTTTCCTGCAACAGCACCATCATATTCATTAAGTATTCACAGTGTTGAAATGTTATATTGTTTGAATATAGTGTGTATGTATGTGATATAAAAAAGATGTGTCATTTTAACCACAATAAGGTTTCAGTCTGAAAGCTTCATTTCAGTTTTTGCATCTGACTTGAATCTAGCCTTAGTTAAACAAAAAAAATCCTGCAGTTATCCATACTTTAAAAAAAAATCACTACTAAGTACTAAATTATCATTAAAAAAACAGTTAAAATATTCTCCACATGATGATCAGACCAGTACATTCTTCACCAGTTCAAATTTCATTAATATTTTCATGGCTGGCGTTTAATCAATATCAGATTTTTACATTTCTGTGCACTTCACATATTTGACAGAATGTATACAGACTTTAATTTAAATACTGAGTATTTCTTTTGGTTGCTCAGGAATTAAACAGTGATGCATTTGTTCATATGTTTAATTACTTCATATGTTTAATTACTTAATCCTTTAATGGGAATAATATTAGCATTTAGACTTAAATAACCTTGTCCTCTTTGTATGTGTTTTATTTATTATTATATATCTCTTTAAAGGTTCAGTAGGAATGGCCTTGTTACTTTAACTTGAAATAAACATATTTCTTCAGCTTTGGAAAAAATAAGCCTGAACTAAACTGCGTTTCTTTTCCTTAACATGTTTAGAACATCTTAAGAGTTTGTGTGTCATTAAAACATTCTTTTGAAGCTGTGGAAATGCAAATTGTCAGGACAATACCTTCAAGAAGTCCCTGATCCTAAAAATCACTGACCTGTGCTAGTTTCAGTATCATTCCTAGCATTTTTGCTATTAAGATTCAATAGATCTCTTTATCAATGTCCACAAGGTATTTGCGTGAATCAATAACAATGATGAAAAGCAAGCTGCAATTCTACAGAAAAAGTGTTGCTAAATAGAGCAACATACAAAATTGATGTGACTTCTTAATAGTTTTCCTTTCAGTATTATAAGGGCTTGTATTTTCACCTGAGTTAGTGAAAAGCTCTTAGACACTTTGCTAAAAATGTATTTTTCTGTGTTCTGATCTCCTGAAGCATTATCTTGCTAAATGTATAGGAGGTCACATTACCCAGAACCACCGACTCTGCCAAACTACAAAGCATGGGGGGTTTATTTGTGTTTATTATAAATTAATTTTTGAAATTGTTTTCTTGATTAAATTTATTTCTGCAGCTGTTAGAGTTGTAAATCATATATGTGGGGACAGATCATAACATATATGTAAAAATGGCATGTATTTGTAAGTAGTGCATAAATCAACTGGTTTTTTCAGGTTCAGTTTTACCTTAAGTAAAACTAGTTCACAATTTAGGTTTGTAGTGTGTCGTCCATTATATACAATATTGTAAGTAAATTGATTTACAGATTGATATCTAGAATATGATCCAGTGTTCAGCAAAGCTAATGGAAGTCTCCACTGATTTCACTACTTTTTGATTGAGCCCAAATCTGACAGCCATATATTGTACTATTTCTAAGTATTGCTTTTTTTCCCTCACTCCAGATTTGTTGTTGTAATTGGAAGGAGAGAGGGGTTGTTTTGAGTTTTTGGCTTGGGATGTTTTTAAGAATAATGTTCCTATTTTTGCTGCAAACTTCTAATTGAAAAGAAGGTTGTGACCGGTACAACTTTTAAAATCTGTATTTATAGCAGGCTAAAAATATTTAGCAAAATGGATGCTACTTGCATGTAAATTCTATACTACAAAGGATGTTGATTTTTTTTTATATCTAAAAAAACAGCTATTTTTCCCAAACCCATGTCCAGGAAAAATAAAGGGTTATATGGCTTGCGAAAGAACACTTTTACAAACACAATGCATAGTCTTTGGGGAATTATGGAGAAATTAGTTCTCTTATTGGTTTTTCTCATTTACTGATAATTGCAGCTGCAGAGTGTCAACTTAGGTAACATTGTTTAGAAGAAAGGTTAAATATGAAATACCAGTTTTAAAAAGAGTGAATTAAAAATGCAATATGCATTCTCCAGTTCATAAAAATACATTTTTAATCAGTTGTTTCTCAAGAGGTTTTTGGTCTCTTATTGATCTTGTTTTGGATCAGATCCTTGATAAGTATATAAAATAATATATATAAAATAAGCCAAGTTTTCTTTTATTTCGTCAGAGTTTCTTTTCTGACAGGCCTATAGAAATATTTCTTTTCTTCAGGTAGCAGTTTCACTAGTAAAACCTGGATGGTCCTGATATTTTCTTTCAAATATTGTCACAGTCATGGTATTTGTTTTCATGTATCACTCTGTTACACAGTTAATGAAATTATTTACTCTATAGCTATCAAGTAGTCATCAAATACTGCAGCAGAAACAGTTACATTTGAAAAGCAGTCTCTGTGTATGTAATTTCTGAGATAAAAAAAGGAAGTTTAGGAAATAGTTAAAGTTGGAATATATGGTTTCATTCTGGTATTTAGCTGCCAAAGTTGAATGTGATGGAAGGCATCTGCGGTTGTGTTTGTGTAAGGTTGTCTTTAGTGGCAGAGTGTATTATCTAGTGTCACTTTATGAAACTTTCAGTGGTACAGCCTTTTTCTTTTCCAGTATGTGTGTAAGAATTACTTTAATCTTTTTTCTCTATGAGAAAAGATAAATATTATCTGCTGTATATACCTGATGAAACACTTATCTTTTTGATAATTAATGAACCCATTTTAAGTCCATGTTATGCTATCCATCTTTTGTGGTACTGAAATGGATGACAGTGTGATTATGTCTTTGAAAGATAAGTAAATGTGTGTGCTCTTAGATCATCAGGCTTTTAAAATACCAGGAAAGTAGAAGTATAGCAAAACGGGGAGTATTTCTTAATCTTGACTTATAATACAGTGGTTTCTGTGCTTTTATTTATAAATGTACATTTCATTGCACTACTTATACACATCAGATTTCACAGGCATCCTCAAATGATTGTATTAATATTTTATGTTCCATTTATGCCTTTCCCCTGTATATTGACAAAATAAAAAATATGCAATATATTGAATATTACATGATTGAACATTGATTTTTGTACATATTATATAAAACTGTTGGTAACCAAAGAATAATGTTGTGTTTTATGTGAGAATTCTTAATACCATTACAAGTCAAGTTAAACTTTGAATTATATTTCAGTACTCTTGTCAATATAAACTGGCTTACAAAGACACATTTAGAATGATAATTGATGGATTTCTCAAAATACCTTTGTCACTGAAGAAAAGTATATACTTTGAATTTCATTATTGCAAAAGTATATTTTTAAGAAGTCAAACAGATTCTCTTAAGTGTCTTAAATGGTATAATTTTGGCCATCTGTGTTACAATATCGAATAATGTCCAATTATCTCGTTTATCATGCCTTCTGAAACAGCTTACACTATAAAATCTGTTTATTAAGGGCAAAATTATACTGTCAGATTCACACATGCTTATCTTTGAAAAGTGACTTACAGACCACACTTTACCCTTTTAGAGGCGGAAAAAATCATTTAAAAGGGAAAAGGTCAGTGGATCTTTGGGCGCTTGTGTCCTGCGTGCTATTTGATTCTCCTGTACATCACCTATAGGCACCAGTAAAAAAGCTGCTGCAGCTTGGAGGCAGTATGTAGCTACAAGTAGGCAGTGAATTTAAGCTAGAGTCAATCCAGGGGCATTTCTTTTGGAATTATGGCTGCATATGAATTTTCTAGCTTCACATTTGCACCAAACAAAAGTCCAGAGCTCAGAAGACTGTTATGTTCTAACACTGGCCCAATCCAAACTTGGAGACCATGTTTAATAAGAAAAAAAGAAAAAGGAAAAAAAAAAAGACAGACAAAAAGTATTGAAGTGTTAAAGACCTACAGGTCTCCAGATTACCATGAAGAAAGTTAGGGAACAGCCTTTTCCTAAGGCTTGTCCATTGACTTTTATTGTCTGATTCTTGTTTCTGCACTTGAGAAAGTGCCAGAACATGTTATCTGAAGGTATTTGAGACCTTCTGCATGCATATTAATCTCATGTGTCTTGACTCCTGGCTGCTTATCAGAAAGATAATGCTTAACTACAGACACTCTATTATCACAGGTATTGCTATGTTAATCTTGACAAGGGATAATTAGGAAACACATAAAGTTACAGCAAGTTTATTTAGATCTGTACATTGTCTTGAAATATAAATGGTGCTGATCAGCCATTGTAATAAATTCTAAATAATTTTAACAGGAGTGAAACTAAACCTTTGTTCATGAACACAAATCCCTTTCAAAGTTTTAACTTTATGTATTTACTTAATTTGTTAGTCCATTAAAAATTAAAGTAGTACATTATTTAGCTGACCAATATATAGAAACACCTGTGTGTGCGAGGAGTTGTTTCTTCCCTGAACTATAATTGTGGTATTTGAAAAAAGAATAGGCGATTGATTTCAATTCCATAAATTCATTTCCAAGAAATTAGACTGTGTGGGAAAAGTTAGTTAAATAAATGAAGATTTTGGGTATGTATGAATAGTAATGGTTATGAAAGAAAATTGTTGGTTTTGTGGGAACTAACTAGTATGCCCTTCACTAACGTATGCTAGGTTGACAGTGCAGGTTGCTGCATGTACTGTGAATTAATGATATACTTAAAAGGCAGAGCAGCCGGACCACTATTTAACAAAACCAGCAAAACATTTATTTACTTTGTTTCCTCCACCAAACAGGTCCCTTTTGGGCAGCAAGATATAGGCACTATTCTTTTCAGTTAGCTTCAATTAGAAATCAATATGAATATACATAGTCTTAGGAGACCTGGGGTATCTAAATTTTAAACTCAAATGGTTGGACGCTGGTGGTTATTTTCTGTATAGTTCAGTAGCAGAATAACTAGTCCATCTACAGATTGACAAGTACCTTCTTGCAGAAGCATGTGTTCTAATTTGTAAAACAAGTAATTGCTAAAAATGCAAATTATTCACATTTGTTAAGCATATTGTGTTATAAAGGGACAGTATCTTAAAAACATGTGAATTCTTCACAGCCAACCAAACCAAGTTATTGCTAGAAATCTCCTAAAAAGCATAACCATTGAGCTTCTGACTCCTCATCCGAGCAAAGCTTATGATGAGTACAGCTTTTATATCCAACTCAGTAAGTATATACTATATATATATATGGTAACAGAATGTAACTGAAAGTGTGATTCATATAACTGGAATGATAGAATGATAACAATTTTTTTAATATATAAATTATAAAAATTATATTTATTTTTTTACATTTTCAGTAGAGTACTTATTTGAATTTTCTGCATCAGGAAGGTTCCAGATATGAGAAATCTTAAGTTGACATCCTGGATCACATTAAGCCAACCTAATTGAAGATACTGAACCCATGAAATTAATGGGTGTGTGCCTAACACTGGCTGGGAATTGAGCCTTGCACGTAGACTGAAACTTTGCAGAATTTACCTGTAGTTCTGCTGTTGTGGATCTTTTTTCTCAGAAAGAGGGTTTCTGTTCTCAATTCTAAAAGTTGCATTTGTTGTGCTTTTTTTTTGCTGGACTGTTTTAGTTGTAAGCTCTTTGGACTTCTTGGTTGTAACTTTAAATCTCTTCAAGCACATCCTGCAGCCACCACCCTTGTGGTGTACTATTTTCAAAATTAATATCAGCTATTCATTTTGAAAGTTCACAAAATAATAAGTAGTTGTATTAACATTGCATTCCATACACTGATGTGATTTGTTACCATTTTGCCTTCTGGACAATAAAGCAGAGGAAAAGACTGTGTTTTCCTCTGTGCTGTGCACAGTCCTATCACTCTTCTAAACTAGGAAAATCTTGTTACCATAGCTGTTGCCCATAGCACTGGAGATCAAAGTTCAGTTATTGACTGTATTACAGTACAGTTATATGATGTCCTGCCAGGCATCAGCCTAGTAAAGCTTAGGTCACTAGCCATGATTGGAAGCAATAAACAAACAAAAATTCCTTTGCACAAATTTTGCAGGTATGACTATATATTACTGGGTGCTTGTGTTTTGCTTAAATCTAGGGATTTTAAGCACAGGCTGTCTCTTACAACGTAGATGTAAATCAACTAAAACAATGGCATACTTTAAGTATTATCTTTATGATTGTGCACAGTTACTTTAATTAATGTTAAACAATATCGTAAAAATAGATAATAATATGGAAATCTGATTTGAAGCACAATCATGCAGCATAGAAACACATTTTCAACACATTCTGAAGTGCTATTCCAAGCACAACTTTGTTCACAGATTATAAATCTCTTGCTGACAACGTATAAAATTCTGTACTAGTCAACTGCAATAAAATTCATTAGACATGAGAGTTATGCATCTGTTTCAGAGGAAGACTATCTCACATAATTTATACAGAGCGAACACAGACGTCTATAAGCAAAGACTAAAGTCAGCAACTGGATGATACACTAATCAAAACATCTACAGAAGTACAATAGCACCAAAAAAGTTTAAAAAACAGAACCCCAGTGAGGTGCTAGGCAGCAGCATTATGGTCACTAAATGAAGAAATACTATTTGGCTGCCAGGGACTTCCTTGGGTACTTTGGTTACTACTTTGAGTGGGGCAAGAAGAAATAGTTCACTGGCAAATGCAACACCTGTTACAGTGTTAGGTACAGCTCCAAATTACAACCACAACTTTTTACTAGTTTTAATAGCAAGAAAAATGGAAAAAGGAATAAAGTGGGTTTTCAGGGAAATTATTTACAGTATTTTAACCAGACAAATAAGAACAGGACAGAATGGTGATCAGAGGAAAGGATTTTTGCTGTATATAAGACTGTACAGAATTATATTTTTCCATTATAATTGTTGGAGAAAACTAAACAAAAGGTTTTCATCACACAAAAAAAACCCCAAAAACCAAAACACCACCAAACATCAGCAACAGTTATAGCATAACTTGGTGCTTCTGACGTTATTAGAAACTTTGCATGTTTATCTATGAATAGTTTTCTACTTGGCAGGGACCTTTCTGAATATCAGAAAGTTCCTATCCCTGTTTCAGGTAAAATGGTAAATTCCTTTGCAAAGCCTGTATAGAAATACCTTAATTTCCATTTTAGCTCACTTGTCAAAAGCAAAGAGTGTTGCCATTCTTGTACTCTAAGGATGTGAGGTGACACATCTGACAAGCAGAAATAGATTGGTGGTAAGTCCATTAATATATCTAAAATCATTTTGTAAGTGATCATTTTTAATATACACGAGGGAGTTACACCTACACATCCAGGGAAGAATATACTCATTTTGAATGTGGCTCATGTCCCCCTCCACTGCATATAATTAGGTCCTTTCTGGTTTAAATAACTTCTCCTCCAACCTTTTTCTCCATGCCTGAGATATTTTAAAGCTCAGTCCAGCACAGACTTTTGAGCAATACCACTTTCGCTTGGAGGAAAATTATGTTTAAAACTGACAAAATCTCTGACACTGAACTCTGCAGTAGTACAGTCTAGGAGTTTATTCTCTGGCCCAAAAGTGATGAATTCTCAACAAAAATCTTGTTTTCTCCAGTGGAGAAAATCCTGCTTCCAGTTTGTGCCTCATCTGATGTATAACTTTGAGCAAGTCACTTTACCCTTTTTCTGTTCTAATTAGAATATAAGCTTTTGGGGAAAGATTGTCTCTCTGAGTTTTACATGGGCATACCCAACAGTGCTCCAATTGCAACTACAATTTAGCTCCAACATAACACTGTACTAACAATAATTGACAACAATATCCCAAATAAAAAATAATCTGAGTAAACTCTGATCCCAAAAGGAAGAAAATCACCTACCTTTAGAGGCCTGTAACTTTGCTGTAGCAGTGAACCCATAAAAACACCTTCCATCTCACGGTAACAGGAGGAATGAGAAAAATTGAATTTGTCTCCATCCGTTTAACAGAGATATGAAGAGTAACTTGGCCTCACACAAAATTGCTGTGCCTTTATATAGGACAGCTCTCTTTGCTATAGAAAATACTATAGCTAAGAATTCATTAATCTTCTATATTCTGCATTTTAAATGGACTTTGTATTGATTTTTATTACTGTTGGAAAAAGACCCATTTATAAAGCATCAGTGTAAAGAAAGAAGAATGTGGTGTGAACAGGACTATTTAATGGGAGAAAGTATCCTGATCTGTCCTTTGCATTCCTAGTAAAAATGACAGCATTGTCTCCCTGGAAGTTCTTGCCCAGCTCCTTTATGAAACTGTTTGTGCTAACTTTTGTTATTGACCTTGGAAATTTACTACATGCATTAATGGGTCCTCATGCAAAGAAACTACTCCCAAAGGCTTTACTTGCTGACTCCTTTATGCCCTATCTTTGTTGCCCTTTTATTTCCTTTTCTCCAGTCCAAAAGGCTTTCACATTCCCTTATTAACCTTTTCTTTCAATACAAATTCTGCTACATATTAAATATAGGTTAAAAAAATTTTAATGTAGCAGTGCCAATTACCGAGAAAAAGGAAATGCTGAAATTTTCTACCTGTAAAACCTTTGGTTAACCTCTTAGTATACCTACATTATAGTGCAGTCCTTAGTTCCGTTATCACATTCTAATTTTTCCTTAAGAAATGTGAGACCATTTACTGTGCAGTGCTGACAATCCTCAGTAAATGAAAACCTGTTCAGTACTTTTATCCTTATTGCTTATGTATGATCGTAAGAAATACTTCTAGTGTTCAAATTTTGCTTTTAAGATAGACTTCTTTAAACTGAAAATTATTAAAGTTAGAAAACATTTCTGAAGGTCATCTGGTCCAGCCACCCTACTGAAGCAGGGCCACCTACAGTGAGTTGCCCAGGATTGTGTTCAGATGATTTTTGAATACCTGCATGTATGGAGACTCCACAGCCTCCCTGCACAACGCATTCCCATGCTCAGTCACCCTCACAGAAAAAAAGTGTTTCCTGAAGTTCAGAGGGAACCTCCTATGCTTCAGTCAGTGCCCATTACCTCTTGCCCTGTTACTGGGCATCACCAAAAAGAGTCTGACTTCATCCTCTTTGCACTTTCCCTTCAGGTTTTTAAATATGTTGATGAGATATGCCCTGAGCCGCCTCCTCTTCAGGCTGAACAGTCCCAGGTACCTCTGCCTTTCCTCAGAGGAAAGGTGCTCCAGTACCTTAATCATCTCTGGCCCTTTGCTGGCCTCTCTCCAGGATGTCCAAGTCTCTCGTGCTAAGGATCTCAGAACTGAACGCACCAAACTTCATTCCGCATGCATTATATAAGTCTTCAGACAGGCAATGGAAGAATGTATGCAACATTTTTTCAGGGTTTATGAAGATTTAAAGACAGAAGGCTGTTTGGATAAAAGTAAACAATAAAGCTCATAATTAAAAATAATAATTAAAAAAGGTAAAATCAATAGAATAAGAAAATTAACTTAAGCAAATACAGTTAATCAATAAGCAAGGTCTCACAGAATCCAAGCTTTAAAACACTGAATCCTATTGAAATAATCTGTATTTAAAATTATCTAAGAGGAAATTGTTTTCCCATACAAGAAGGATAAGAAGCATGATAAAAAAATCATTGAGGTTATATCAACCGAATCTAAAAATCAAAATGGAGTAATCACAATCATGGGAAATAAAACATAGAGACAGAGTAATGGTTCACAGAAAATGTTTATAAAACCAGAATGATTAAGAAGCAAAAGGGATTGCAAGTGACAAAGAAGAAAAACAGTAGGGAGAAAATATTGTAGAAACACAATGGTGAAAGAAGATTATGAAGGAAATTTAGATGCATTCATATCTCACATGATACTTTATTGAGAAAGTGTCTAAATAGGATGCGTTGACTCCCACTGTATATCTATTAATAAGCACCAGATTAGATAGATACGACTAAAGTATGTTACATATTTAATGTCTAATGTGGCCTTTACATGAGTGTGCATTACGTGGAGGACCAGTAGGAAAAGAAGGAAGGAAAAAAAAAAAGAAATAAAAGAAAAAGATTGTTTCCTCTAAGTATAACCAGCCAGTAAGGTCAAATAAAGTTTACTCTGGAATTTGTAAACAACTAACCAGCACTATCCCAGTGTTATTAATTACTGTCTTCCAGGATGCCAGATTTGATTTCAAAGGACAGAAAAGGAACCTGTCAAAATAATGGTCCGAGAGAGGCCATGTCGAGGTCTGCATGGCCAAATAGCTGAGTCTAATCATTACTTTCATTAAGAATTTAAAAGAAAAAAAAAGAACAGAGAGAGATAGGCAGTTTACTGGACAATATTAGAATTCAGAAAATCTCAGCTGAGTAGAGAAATGTAAAAATTACGCAAGATAAGACTAAGGCAATGTACTGTGGTTAGGAAGTCAAATACATACACAGAAACAAAGAAGAAATCATTCTTCATCACTATCTGGGAAAAGGATCTTTAGGCCATAGCAGATAGGCCACATTGGCCTATAGTGTGATCCCACTTTAAAAAAAATAAAATAGTTTGATGTATTCTTAGCACAATCATTAAAGTAAGAGGCAGTTACTTATTCTTACTGCTACTAAATCATCTTTTGTAGTACTTTGTCCATTTTTAGTAATGACATTTTAAGAAGGTTGTATATGAAAAGGGGTATAGAAATCAATGGTAATGGCAAAACACTAGAATTATGAATGATAAAACATTGCAGAGTTCTGAGGAGGAAGAGCGGAAGATTAATTCATTAATGCTATTTTCTCCTTTCTTTTGCTAGGGCTATATTCAATGAAAATAATTGTAATCCATCTATAAATTTGTCCAGTTTTAGTCTGCTCTAGGCTTTTAGGAAAATTGGGAAAAGGTTGGCATCTATAGAAAATGGCTGATACTAAAAAAAAATATCTTTTAGACAAGATCAGGGATTCAACCTCAAAGGTTGCATTTTTAGGAAAGTGATGAAAAAACAGGGAATTTTAATGGAAACTGTTCTACAGCTCTAAGTATAGTAGGTGTTACCAGATAGCTGCCAAAATAAGTATTTTATATATCTCAAAACGTAATTTGTATTTTTAAATGCTCTTAAACTTTCTTCTGAAGAATTTTAATAACCTTATTCAATGTTTCTAAACCAGACAGCACAGCTTACAAGGTATATTCCCCTTCTATTTTTAAGGGCCCACTTTTTCTTTGTAATTTATTTAATCTACCACTTAAAGTAGCTCATAATCCTTTAAGTCTATTAAATTTGAAAAAATCCATCAGAAAATAATCTTATCTTTCTCTTGAACTCTGTTTCCTAGCAAATGTCACCAGTGTACAACGCATTCTTTTTCACAATTCCTGTGTATATAAAACCAAAATAATTAGAATTGCAAGACACCAAACTTTGTTTCATTTTCAGTTGAATGAAATTCCACTTCCATCCAAAGCCAGTCATTTCTTTTAATCTATCGAAGTAGCTCTTCTTTCAGGCCTTGTTAATGCCTACCATAGATTATGCTTTTATTTGACAGTAAATAAAAATTTTCCTAGGTTTTGAGATGTGCTTCTTCTTTATCACTTAGTTACATATTACTGAGAAAAAACTTTTTGTCATTTCACAGAGATTGTCCTTAACCAAGCTCAACCTTTCAAACAGTATTCTGTTCTACTGTTCTACTACTACCAGGCAAGCCTGAAAAAGCCAAGAATGCCAATTTCTCTTGGCTTTCACCCGAAAGAGAATTGCAGATCATTCAAACAGAGAGGACCAGCCCAGAGTCTACACCCCGCACATACAGCCGCTCTCAGCAACACTGTCTGGATCATTCTTCCTTTGAAAATACAGTGCCATAGAAACAGAAGTGCTGCACAAAATTCATCCAGTTTCCCTTGTACACTCTGAGAAATTAAGAGAAAAAATTAAAAAGCAAGTACTACCCACTGTAACAGAAAAATCCATTCTGACATTTTAGGAACTAAATGTTTTTAACTATTTCTTTGGATGAAATGTCAAGGGGAGGCTAATTTTAAGAGAAGGTGTGAAGTGAAATTGCTGTTACATGCTAGAAGTTATTAAAATTTAAAATAGCCGGTATTTTTCTGAAAAACATTAAAACTAAGCATTTTGACTTTGTAGCAATGAAATGTGTCAGTCACTCTCAAACCATTTTTCCCAAGATTTTGCCTCATGGAAAAACGCAAAATCTTCTGTCGTGTTCCTCTGAAACAAAGCAGCCTTTGGACATTTCTAAATCCTCAGTGAAATACAAAGACCTACAAATATTAAAAAAATTAGTTGAGACCAAAAAAATTTTAAAAGTGAAGACAGCGTTACGTGAACAGCTTCTTTGCCAATGACTGTCATCACAGTAGTATCAGAATATCTTCATTCATAAAGGTGAGCGCTCCTTTTATTAAAACAAGCAAAGAATTATTGAAAAACAAGTAACAGATAATTGAGATGTCGAAACTATATGTGTTTTGCACACAGTTTCTTAGAGAATTTGTGGCATATCTGAAATCCTTTATCCAGTTATACCATTTTACCTGACTTTACACAGACGCAGAGAGTATTAATTGCTTTCCTGAGACTCCTCATATATATAGTATAAATATTTTGTTAGCTTCAACATTGAAAGAGTATAATAAATTGGATATTATTCTCTTATTTTGGAGATGTGTAATTAGGGCTGGCAGTGAGTAAATCTAAACAGTGCAAATTCAAACCAAATAACTTCTAAACAAACAGAAAAAATTATTCATATTATTTCATAAATAAATTTTCAAGCATTACCTGAAAAATAGCTACCATGCAGCCTGATCCAGGGACCAATTGAAATAAATCTACTTGTTTCAACAGAGTTGGAATCCACTAGGAAATCAGGCATGAAGGGAAGGAAGAGTTCTTTTTCTATTGATATCAGCCATCAGATCAAGGAAGTTACCTAACCATGGGAAATGTTGCTACTGATTTTCTGTGCACTAATGACTTCACATATGTTGAATATTAGCTTGGATTGTCAGGTGCTGTAAAGCATTGGAGTTGCCAGCTGAGTATATAGCCCATTATATGTTATAGCCCGATGGTCTTCCTATATAAATACATGAAATCCCTTCCAACCCATACTACTCTATGGTTCTATGGCATACAAATATTCTCAAGGTAGCATTTTTAACATGTTGCATTTCAATCATTAATGAGGCCCAGTATGCAAATGACCTCTTTTATAAACTGTAGTGTATGCGTAAACCAATGTAATGTATTTATATATGTATCTCATTATGTGCAAAATGTCAAAAGGGAAAACCTTTCACTTTTCTTTTTTACAGCCTTTCAGGTTTTACAGCCAAACACAGTTTCTTTTTTGAATATTTTAAGAACTTTTGAAAAATAAATATATGCATAATCTGTATAAAGTAGAGCCCAATTAATCAACAATTTTTGGATTTTCAGATGGAAAATTCATACTTAGTGGCTGTAAATGGTCAGCTGCATAATAGAATTTCCTTAAATGTAACCTTCCCAGTAGGAAGATTTTCCTTTTGCAAAAAGGCAGGGCTACAGCCTAATTCTGCCCCAGAAGAGTACCCTTTCTTTTTTGTGCTGCAACACTTCAGCAAAGAGATAATATTGTATATAGCTGAGTTTGGTTACAGCTCCAGGCCTGTAAGATTTATTTTAAATACCAATGTCCAAAGTTAAACATCTTGATAAGCACTTAGCTACAAATCTTCCATTAAAACACATCCACTAAAATGGTCTGAAAATCTCAATCTTAATTCTGTAGACAGCCCTCTGATTACTTTCTCGTTTTACCTGTAGTCTATTTGGGTTCTAAAATCATGTTAGATGAACAAAGAGCAAATCCTCTACTCACAGTTTTGATGCCAAAAATCTGACATAAGCAGAATGTTGTTATGTGAATCTAACTTTACAATGTAAAAGGAGCCCCTTAAACACTGACAAGCCCAAAGACACTCCAGGTTGTCGGTGACCAGCATTTAGACACTGGTTTCTCAGACACTAATATCTCTGTCCCTGTGTGCTCCCAGGGATCCCCCAGACCCGACAAAACAGAGCAGGACAGAGCCTGGCACATATGGAGCATGGCGAATATGCAGGAGCTACATGCTCCTTCCTCAAAACCTGATGAAGGGATTCAAGTCCAGAAGATGTTTCCAGAGCTGTTTTGGACAACTCATGCTAGTACCACTTAGAAATATAGCAAAAAGGAAGAAATTATGTTGTCAGTTCCCACCTTTTTCCCTATCTCCAACCCCAAATCCAAAAGTTTTATGATTGGAGAACCTACCCAGAGTATGAGAGATCCATGTTATTTCCCTCTTTTCTCAACCCTCTCCCACAGTATTTTTGTATCTAAGTCAAGATGTACAGTCTGGTTGGCAACCAGACTAACAAAATACTGACTGGATGATTGGGCTAAAAAGGCCACAGTGAATGGGATAAAGCCCTGAGTAACACAGTCTGACCCACTAGCTGTCTCTCCTTTGAGAAGGATGATGGTCTGCAGACCTCCTGAAGTCCCTTCCAGCCCCAAATCCAACCTGAGTTGTCCTATGGCCCCGCAAACAGCTGTGGAAGAGACCTCAATGACTTCAGAGTGTTTTGTTCATCTCTTGTTAAATATCCACTGTTGCTCAGTAAGATGTGTTAAATTAGGAAGAGGAAACAAAGTGAATAGGACACCTATTGATGTTGTAAAGTACTGTCACTACTCACTAGCAGTATTCTTTTTAAGTTGTGGGGGGAAAAAAAAATCAATCCATTTTGAATATTCATTCTTAATTAACCTGAGTTGAAGATAAAAAATAATTTATTTTCTTAGCCGTTTATGTTCTGCAGTAGGGAAAATCACGACATCTATTTACAGTGTAGGGTCTGTAAATTCACAGTCTGAGTTTTGGATTCCGTAGCTAAAAAACAGCCATGTTAGTCTTTAGTTTCCAAACATTTCTTGAAAAATTGAGACAATTCCACTGGTTTTTAAGTTAAAATATATATACATCTAAGATATACATGTATTTGAAATGTGTGGATTTTTGATAGAAATAAATAGATTATTGTAGTCAATAAGTAAATCCTGTGAAATCATTATGTCATTTAAAGGACAAATGACTGTGTAAACTTGTTTTCAAATAAGGTTTGTTCTGAAACTGGATTAACAAATTCCTTGTAACAAAATCCTGGGTCTGTATTTCATCACTGAGAAGCAGGAAGCTTTAGAGGTAAAATTTCTCACATTAATGTATTCTGTAAGGATACTAATGTGTTGTAAAATCTCATAAACCCAAAATTATAGTAAAATATGTATTTAACTCTATTTATAGCAAAATCCCTACATAATGTTTAATTCCTATACGTTTATGGTTAATTAGGTGGGCTCTTTGCTAGTGAGCTTGGAAACAGCAATATATATATATACATCTTCTCTGTTAGATCAGTCTAACAGAGCATTGTGGATGCTAGTATATGCTCTAAATTACTAACAGTCCACTTTAAGTTATATTACCAAAGTACATGTGTGATTCTCAGTGATTTGCTGATTGCCACTGTATCATAAGGGATAAAAGTTAAAAATGCCTGTAAACTGACACAAAGATGCCTAATACACAATTATACTGGACAAGCCAACTGAGAAGGGGGCACAACTGAGTGAGAGAAGTAAATTAACTTTTCCTTCCCCATATCCCGCAATGTCTCTGTGTCACAAAGAATGGAGAAGCAAATCTTAATGGGAAATGGAAACTAGAAACTGAAATTCCAAGCTTAGGTAAGGATAAACAATCAAACAGATGATTCAAAAGGAGTTATCACCCAGATTTGTACTTCTCAGCTTGGTTTCTTTTGGTATTGCAGACATCCACTGATGTCAGAGATGTGGTGTTCATGGGTGCCTTTGCCCTTAGCCTGGAGAAGTTCTGGGAACGCAGTGGATATAAAAGTATGGGCAGCAAATGGCTGAGAGATGTGTTCTAGGGTCAAAGTGCATCTGTTGAAGATGTCTTGTCTGTGGTGAGTGAGGATAACGATATTTTTTTCTTTCTTTTGCTTAGGAAAAAAATAATGCGTATCTCAGAAGAATTTGCTTCCTATCCTGAAGCCTATGTGAGAAAGGGTTTTGCTATGAAGCCCTATCTTCAGAAAGGTTAGCAATAGAAATCTCCCATACTTCAGTAATCATGGTTAAAACCCACACAAAGTTTAGATAGATTCCTGAGTTTTGTTGTCCTTCACTGGCACAGAGGAACTATTTGCCATTCATTTTTACAACTGTGCATTTCTCAGTTCTCTTCTTCACTGTGTTCCTGAGTCTCAAGACCTTCTTAGATACTTAATTTGAACTGTCATACAGCCTCAGGGGAAGAAATAATCCCCCAGAAAAAAAGTTACGGGGGGTGAGTGATCATCTTCTTAAATTTATCCCAGTATACATAAATACTTTGTACAAATGGCCTCTATTTTACAGAAATAGCCTTTCAACCACAGAGTGTACATGGGAAGCCATGCAGTAAGTGTACTCATTGTGCATTTTGGAAAGGAAGAGATCTACTTTTAGAATCAAAAGTTTTCTCTATTGCAGACTTTGTGCTAAGCACTTACACAGCTCTGGCAATTTCATAGGGTAGAGGCAACATTGTAAGATATGGGTCTAGGTCTCAAGTTTGACACTAGAGGGAGAAAGCAGTCTCATACTAATATAACAGATTACTTCTCATTCTCAAACATGAACCAAGATGGTTTGAAGATCTTTTTTTGTCCAAAAGGATTTGTTCTTTTGGTTTTCCCTCACCTATTCCCATGCAGATCAGAAAGTTCGCTGTCGAGCTGAGCTGATATGGATAAGTGATATTCATGTTCGAATTAGACAGGATGCTTAGCCACATCTCTTTTCAATAGCTACAAGAACAGAAAATTCTTACAAACTAGGGCTGCTTTCTATTTGAAGTAGTAATAAAAGTAATGTAGCGTTAGCCAGAGCTGAGCCGCTGCAAACGGAAGGAGTTAGTTTTAGAAGGTGGTATACATGCTTAATTGGGAAGACCTGGGAGTCTCAGGATGGGAAAAATGGACACAAGATAAAGGAAAAAGTGGCAGACATGAAAAAATCACTGAAATCTGCTTCTGCCTTTGGACTAAACTGGAGACAAATCCCCTGCCAACGAAAACAGTTACTGGTAGTAGTACTCTACACAAAATGCTTGGCTGCTAGCCGACATGAGTTTCGTTGTGCCAGATTCCTGTGACGGAGGCAGTATGGACCTGTTACTTACATGTACGTAGAGTACAAAGAAATAAAAGCTCTTGTTGTTGTTGTTGTTGTTAAAGTGAAGCTAGCAAATATTTTTATTTTCTACAACTAGTCTTGGCAGGGCCTGAAAACCAGCTGTGCACAGTGAAGTACCTGTACAATGGAGAAGCAAGCAATAACAGAAAGGCAGCAATAACTGAATGAAGGTGCATTTTTTTTTTCACGTTTAATGTCAGTTTCCAAAATGTTTAACATTTTTCTAAGGCAAGGCTCCCTCGACAGTCCAAGAACCAGCTGGGTACAGAAGCCTACCTCTGCGTTTTAATGAAATGAAACAGGACAAAGAAACAGTATGTGAACTTGGAGTCTTTTTTTCCTACTCTGTGTAATGACAGTCGGGCAATTATTTTTATATTCAGCGGTGAAAGTCACATAGAAAACTACATTGCACTACATGCAATACAGAATTACAGGGTTTACACTTCTCTCACTTCTCTTCATCAATAAAACAGTTCTTTTACAGCAGGTGCCAAAAGGTTTCTGGGGAAACTGGAATACTAGTGAAAGTAAAAGTTCCACCCTTGCTTCCCAGATATTCTGTATTCCCATGCCAGAAACTTGGGTACATTTCTAAAAATCTGACTAGTCAAATCTCGTCTGGATTTACGGACCCTTTGACCCAGAAATCAACAACAAAAAAATAGAATTTTGAAAATTCTATTGTTTTTAACTTTATTTTCCTTAAAATAGACAAGGGCAGAGACTTGGGACTACAAAATAACATGTTAAAAACTTGAAGTAAACAGTTGTATCTCAGAAAGCAATCACATGACCCTAGATCTGTTGGATTCAAAGATAAAATGTTATCAATGCGTATATGAGGTACAGTGGGCTTTTTTCTTTTACAAGACTGCTCGACTAAACTCCAGTTGCAGCAGCCTCTTATGACCATGTCACTCACATACGTGTTTTTGCAAGACTATAATTGGCAGGCATACATCATTCAGCACATGAACACCAGGCAACAAGGATTGTTTTATTGTTTGGCTGATGCAAAGTACACCTGCGCAAGGTTGACAAATCCAGCATTTCTTTGTGACAGTTCATTATGTAGATTCTTAATACTAGGGCTAATCCTGAAGCATGTATTCAGGCAAAACTCATATTGCATACGTATCAAATCACTAAACAGTCCAGGTTCAAACTGGTAAATGCTATGGTCTGAACAAGCTATTTGAGGGCCACAGGTGAAGCAGAGCTGAATACTCCAAACTGCTGCAGTCACCCATTTGATATAGACTTTCTACCATCAACACCTTGAAAACCAACAGACGCAGGATAAAAAGAAGGCTTTTATTTGCAACTTCATGTTCTTAAAAGTATCTGTCCAGGCTCTACGGCTGCCGAATGCCACCCAAACAAGCTACAAACTGATGGGCTACAGTTAGTCACAGTCTTTCATGATGAAATTACTTGTAAATAAATCATTTCAGAATTGAATTGAATTAAATTACAGGACACTGCTGAAAGAAATTAGAAGATAGAGGGTGGGATTGCTGTGCTGGATACACACATAGTTCTAACTGGAAGAACACTGACTACAGTTAATGCAAAAGAATGGTAACACTTAAGTGGAAGTTAAATAAATGTTTCATGATGAGACAGGATGTTTATTAAAGATGCCAAGTTACAGAATAACTCCTAGAGGAAATAAAGCTTTCTTCTGTATTTCTCCTTTAAAATAACTTTTCTCCTCTACCATCAGATCATTTTATGCACATTCATTCAATTTATTGTGACTTATAGTGATAGGACAGATTTCTTTTTCGTTTGCAATATAAATGAGAATGGGTCTAACATAATTTTGAAACATGAAAGTGGAAAGAACAACATCAGCCATTAAATAGAAACCTTCACAGTGCAATCAACCCTAAGATTAATAGATACTCAGGACAGAATTGTTCATAACACATCCCTGAAAAACCATCCCAGCATCATAAAATATAGATCAAGCCCAACAGAACAAAAGTTTGAAAGTGACACAAATGATGCACTGCAAGAACAGGGGTGGTAGAATGTATTGACAGTATCCTGGGTTCTTGTTATAGCAAGGAATGTCTTAACAAAAATGTGTAGATGATTCTAGGAAGTGCATCACACTTCATGTTAAAAAGGAGTGAAACAAATCTCATGTTAAACTTCAGACCATACTAACTTCATACTAAATTCCTTTCTGGGGCTAAATTTGACAATTTGTTAGTTCAGAGTATCTGAGCAAAGTAAGTCAGCTTTTTTTTTTCTTTTAAATATAGAAATAAATCATTCTAGTGGTTGTAAGAGGTAGTAGCAAGTTGTTTGCATACAATAATCTGTAAGAGGTATTCTTGAGGAAATAATAACAAAGATAATACATTCTTCTTGTAGATAGCAGACAATATAAGCAACAAAGCCATTGACTCAGCGCAACTAAGATTTCACCTGCTAGCTTGAGCATTGGATCATTTCTGTAAGGCTAACATATTTTAATGACATGATTGGTTTTTGTAACACTATGGTTGACTCATTGTAAACCACTGATGCTGCTGTGATAACCAAATTGTCACACCTAATAGTTTTTTTCATAAAGCAGAGTAACAAAACTCTGGTACATGAACTAAAAAAACACTGAATTGGATATAAAAATTAAAGCTGATCTCGTTTAGAAGCTCAGCGCCCAAGTACCTCCATGGCGTTGCTGTCATTGCAAGAATAATTTCTAAACAACAGAACAACATTTTATCCTTTTTAAACCACAAAACGCAGTATCTATATTTCTCCATATTTTGTGAATTTCTCAAAATATGCAATATTATGCTGGAACAATCTTACAAATAGATTGTTTATAAGGTTATGCAGTACTTTATTTTTCTAGGGCACCTCAAACAGTGAGAATCATTCTTCTAATAGCACATAATCATTTCTTTCTCTGTAAATTTGTCATGAATAATATTATTTGACCCTATAAATTCTTTTTTTTTCATTATTCAAGTAAAGTATTTCTATCCAATGTCTGTATTTTCATCTTCCCCATAGAAACTCTAGGTTACTGGAAGACCAAGTGAAGTTGGATGTTTCCTATAAAATGCAAGTTTTTTCCTCCTCCTTCTCTCCTTCTCCTACTCACAGTAACATCGTTCTGCTTATCACAACAATGACCTTTTAAATTTCTTCCTGGACTTTCTCACATTCTTATTTGATTCAGCAATTTTTCTATGATAGCTATATAAGGAACTTCTTGTATGATGACATTCGTTTGGATGGATCAGAACATTTTCAGTGAAACTTAATTTGATTTAAATCTTCTGTTCTGTTAAAGACAAATATTAAACAGTATTAGATTTGATTTAGTGTTTGCTAGAAAGGTTTCAATTTCTGTAGGTAAATTAATCTGTAGGAAATTCTGTAGGAATGAAGTTTAGACTTGAAGGGGAAAAAAAGGCCAGAATAAAGGCTATGTAACATAGAAAACCTCATTTATCCTTCTAAAACAGGACATATATAAGACTAACTGCAGCTTAATTCTCATGGTCTTTTTCTTTAGTCATATATATTTTACCCAGAATTATTTTCTTTCCTTCTAAGGCCCTCTTATTTCACTAACATCTTAATAGCAATGTTAGAATATGCTGCTCCTCAGCCACCTTCTTTCATTAAGCTCTATAGCCAGTGCATCACACTTGTAAAATTAATTTGTAACGTAATGCAATAACGTTGACTGCATAGACTGTTTCCACTAGAACCACTTTAGATGGAGTTAGAAAGACAAGGCACACAGGAAAACTTTAAAATAGATAAAGCCTTGTTAAAGGCCTTAGAATTTGGTGAAAGATTAAATGAGTTCTTTAAAAGACAGAGTTTTTCCGTAACTTAATAACAATGCAGATGACTTAATCTTTTTTTAAGTATTTATATTTGTTTCTGCAAATTACAACTGTGCAAAATCACAAATACCTGTAATGAAGAGGTGTTTTATTGCTAAACGGAAGATTTTTTTACAGATTAGGTAGACCGAAAATGTTTTCGGATCTAAGAAAGTTTCAGGATTTTTATCATGTGTACTTCAGGAATGACAAAATAGGAAGAATAAACACTAACCTATCAAATGACAAATTGCAAAGAATTAGAAAGTGATCTGAATAGGTGCAAACTGCTCAAAGTTGATTAACTGGCACTTGGGCATTGCTCTGACTGACTCCCAAAGATTCAAGTTATAGCTGACATACTGAATGAAGGTAATGATATATGCTTCATTCACCAAAGAAACAAATGTTTTGTTTCCCTGCTCTGATTCTGTACTTTGCAGATACCTACAGTGGTATAATATGCACTAGTACTATTGTAAAACAAGAGTTTATTACATGGCTAAGTAAGTTGATCTTTGTAAAAGTGCACAAGTGCATTGAAATAAAATAAAAACTACTTAATCCAATCTTCTCTCATACAATTTCTTTCAAGGAGAACAGACACAGCCTGTTAAAATAACAAAGAATGTAGAGTTTCCATTCACATTCACAAAGTGTCCTCATTCAAACCCCTGCTCTAAAGCTACCTTTCCTCTCCTCTCGACTTTCTCTTCGGTGAGAAATGTGATTCCATGGAACCAACAGTGATTTTGTTTTATGTTAACTGGCAGAGCTTTTCAAGCCTTGCAGACCTGGTGACACTTAAATGGCCCACACTTTGGATTGTCTTGTTGTGTGGAAAAGGTAGATAAGGGGAGGAGGAGAAACATAAAACAGGTGGGCAAGGGCAAAGTGGCATTCACAAATGTTTCTTAGATCTGAGCCAGGTTGAGGATCATTTCTGCGATAAAACAATTAATGTATTGAAATTACTTCACACAAGGTGTTATATTACTTATGAAGTCCTGAGAATTCTGTAAAATCTGGCAAGTACAGCACATGGAAAAAGGTAAGATCTTCTGAACTTTTAGCCAGGAAATCAACAGAAACTAATATAGTTTAAAGGTAATTAGTCTAATATGTGTTACTTGTAGAACTGCTGCCAATAATACCATGTAGTTACTGTTGTAAAATGCCAACTTGTCTAGCTGCGTTAGGGACTAGGCGGAAGCTTTCAGAACTGTACTTGGCTTGATATGTAGGTCACTCCTGAAATAGCTTTATAAATTAATTTTACAACACATGGTCTACAAGATTCTTGGTGGGAAATCCTGAACAATGATCGTTTTCTATTTATATTTGGATTTGCACCAATGTTTTCCCCACTGGCATTTTGAGACTCCATTACAAAATTATATGTTTTCCTTCCAATATCAGCGTGGTGATTTGATGCAGCCAGACCAGAAAAGTAAGTTTAGGATCTAAATTAAAATAAAGGTTTGATAACATCTATACTCAGTAGCAAGTTTTCATATTACAATAAATGTTAACATATTTGAATAATTTGACTGAAAAGTTTATTTCAGTTGCCCAAGTTAATACTTTAATTTTGGGTATGTCACTAAAAGATACAGACTGTGTGACTCTCTGTCCTTCCATGGCCATCTTTTTAAAGAAAGGCTTGACTTTTCAACGCTAGTCCCTATTCCCTTCTCACTGCTAGTCTCTCTCTGCCACATGTACACTCACACTGTGAAAAGGAAAGGTGACTTTGCACCAAAGTCCAAGAAAGGGCCATGGAACGCCATCTAAGATGTGGGTTTCTGAGTGGGTGACAAAAGGGAGATATACAAGGTTGTCATGGTCCTTGGATGCTGCACTTCTGTGTGCCAAGCAGAGAGCCTGCACAACTGGACCAGGGCACAGGTTTGTGCCATGAGTGAAAAGCTACTGAAAAGTGCCTGCTTTTGGGTTTACTGCACGAGCTTTAATAGATCACACTATGCACAGTTGTTCTTTCAAAACCTAGTATCATAAGACTGCTATGAAGAAAAATAAGTTGAGGCATAACAACACACTGAGATATTGTCTTACTGAAGGTCATGAAAATGGTAAGATTTGCTCACAAGCATAACTTTCCACAGTCCTTTCAATACGGAACTAGGAGGAAAGAAATACAAATTTTTCTGTGTTTTTTGTGCTTGCTGACACCTAGCTGTGCAGTCAACTATGCCAGTAGTCATCAATCCTTGGGTTAATTGCCCTGCTTCTATTACACACATAAAACAATGATAACTGAGAATTTTATATAGTGGAGATTGTAATCAATGTTTCATCATTAAAAAAAAAAGTATTAACCAATATATAATAATACTACACTTTGAAGAAAAAGGGAACTTCAGTATTTTACTAAGTATATTCTGCTTACATTGTACTTCATTGTTGTGATTGCAGTGACAGGGAGCTTCATTTTTAATTAACTAAATACACATTTCACAAATGAAATTGTTACTTCAGTTTTAAAAGATCTTTACTCTCTGTCTCACCTAAGCAGCGAGGTTTGCATTACATGTACAGACTGTTGTCAGGCAATACTTCAGACTTTGGCAAGAGGTAGTTTTGATGACATGCTAGAACAAAAAATTCTCACTGGATTTATCTCCTAATTTTTGTCAAATTTTGCCAAGAAGTATCTCTATAAGTGAGGAGACTGTGCCTTAGACCACACAGTAAGCTGGGCATTAGGTGGTTTATGAATATCAATATCAATAATATCATTGTTATTATCAGCATTAGTAGCAGAAGAAATATCATTCAATGATTTATTTAACCATATTTTAAAAAATAATATCTCAAAGCAGCCACACAGCAGGGTGATAAACAGTCTTTTCTGACATAAGGTCATTTCACAATATGCTCTGATCTTGTTAGATCTCACAAACAGCTATTTCATACAGATCACCTGAAAGAAAACCACCCTGACCAGAAACTAGATGCATGACCTACAAATTAACAGGTCAGCAGCTAAAGCATACTGTGTTTACAAAGACGGGCTAACAAATAGCATTGCTAATAACAAACCTTGACTCAGATATCACAAAGTACACTGTGTAGTATGCCTCCAATAACTTCCCACTTAGTAATTTTCCTTACAGAAAAACATTATGTATTTTTAAAGGTATTTCAGATTCAGTTAATGGATTGAAAATAATCTCATGTATTTACCAGATGTGGGTTTAATACTTCGATTTGTGTGTATACATAGGCAGGCAGACAGCCACACACATACACAAGTATAACTCTACTTTATAGTGTATTAGACTTCACGAAACAGCTGGGAAAAAGCATCACCCTGTATAGTAAGACGGCTAGTAGGAACCGGGAGCTTAAGATACGTGGGTAAAGATGTGGCCCCCCAACGGAAGCAGTGAAACACGTTAGCCCCCAGATGGGGTTGGACACTTGGCCTGACAATGCCAAGATGAAGATGGCCTGGCACCCACAAGGAAGGGGATCTGCAGCACAGGGAGGGAGGGGGATTTTACAGCCCATTTCATGGCAGGCTGGGGCGGCTCAGGGAAAGCAAGGCACCCCTCTGCCTTGCTGCCAGGGACTGTAACTCTTGAGGGCTGGACCCCCACCCCAGCCCCGGCCAGGAAGGGTCTTGCAACCCACTCCTCAAATATTTACGACCCAATTATCATTTAGAGTGTACTTTTAGGAAAGACAACCACAAAGTTATGCATTCCGCCGCTAGTTCCTGAACAAGCTGCTATAAAACCATACGCCCATCTTTCAAAGGGCTGCGGATTAGGCTTTGAATGCAAGGAAGGGAGAGGGAGGTATTTCCTAGCGCCGCTTTTGGGACCGGCGTCAGTGCTTCTGTCACCACCACCACCATGAGTAAGCAAAGATACAGGCCGCGCACGCTGGAGAACATGGCTGTGCTCCAAGTAGCACATTTCTTTCAAACACACACTCGGGGCTGAGAATATTGAAAAACGGTTACAGTGTCTGGTTAATGTTTTGATCACCTCATATGGTCCCATATATAGCTCCTTTCTTGTGTACATCGGTGGCAGTATAACAAAGGAGCTCAGAGATCCCGGAGTCATTCATATTCATTGTTTTTCCCATTGTCTAACTTCGATTATGCACAGTTTTCTAAAGAGAAATTGCTAAACAGCAATCATTCAAGGGTAGACACAATGGGGCCACTTTTGCAGCTTTTTGCTGGCAAAATTCCTCTTGAAATCAGGTGAAGGAAGCGGTTGCTTTGGTTAAGAACTGAAATCGGTTGATTTTGAGAAGCCAGACATTTTCTCTGAAAAAAAGTCAGACGGGTTAACTTTGTTGACATGAGAGCGTTTCGGCCTATGTACTAGGGAATTTTCATTCAAGCAAAAGTGCAAGACTGGGCCCATGGACATGTGAAAGCAGCAGATCCTTTTTCCATGAACTTTTGATTGTGGCTATTTTCATAGCTCTTAAACTTCACTGTTATAAATACAAAACAAAGCAAAATAAAATAAGTTTTAATTTCCAAAATATGCTCATGTGGAAATGAATTTTAGGGAACAAAAATTACTGTATTCAAAATAAATACAGTAGTTGAGATGTCTAGGCTCATATTCCCCATTGGCCTGGGAAGCACCCCACTGACAAAGAAGAGGGGGAAGAATTATTTTGTGGACTGGTGGGATGGCGCTTTCCATAAAAAAAGAAATTTGGCACTTAACTGCTTTAACCATTCAGCAGTTATCCTGAGCACCACAACTCACTGTAAGTCTGACTGGAGGCGGCTGCAGCTGTGTTTGTGGAGACCACTGGGAAAGACAGAAAACAAAACCAAAAACTGGACCAGTCTGCTGATCTGCTGTGCAAATACGCAAACATTTTTCCTGCTGAAATGAGGGGCAAGAACAGAGCAGAAATGAATGGCAGCAAGAACTGCCTATGCTGACACTGTCACCAAAATAAAGTGGGGCCAGCCAGAATATGCCCACATACCCGCTGTTTAGGGCTTCTCCAGGGGTACAAGTGAGCTCTGTAGACCAGCTGTGACCTCTGACATAGGAAAAAAGCCCCAGCCACCAGACTAAATGCTGATTTAAACACCTTAGAACTCAACCTGTTCACTTCTACAAAGTTTTGTAAGAAACCAGCGACAGAAATGGTTACAGAGCCCAGAAGTCTGAATTCTTTGTCATCTGCTGCTGAGAGCCAATGGAGTTTACAACAGAGGCACTATAAATAATTTTACATACACATGCCCACAAACTCCATCTAATGTTAAATAATTAGCTGTTTCCTTTTAAGAATGAAAACACATAAATTTATTCTTCTCATTGTTTTACTGGATAGAAACACATGCTGGCAGCATTATACTCTTATTTTTGTAGGTTTTACTATTCTAGAAAATAGATTTATAGGAGGAGAAGTGTCATGTTCTAGCATAGCCTTAACCTTAAATGTAGACAACTGGTCAATAGCCCTGACATCTGTTAGGCAGTAAAGAGTTACATAAAAGGGAACCTTCTAGTCCACCTGAAATTTAATAGCATGTATTGATAGTTGTTGGGTTTTTCCGCCCCTTTCTGGTAAACATACAATGCCAAGGTGCTTTGCCCAGCTATGAGAGCAAGTAATTAGTTTTAAAAAGGGGTAGACAGAAAGAGAAAGAGACAGCAAAACCTTTTATATATCCCTCACCCTGAGGCATCTCATCTTCCTAATGGGATAAAGAGTGAGAGTAAAAGTAGCAGTTGAAAGAGAAAGTCTGTAAGTCCAAACTGTTTGTTATTAAAAAGAGTCTTATTGTTCTAAATATATATTGGAAACAAATTGTACATTATCTGTCTTCTATTTGCAGAAAGGTCAGGAGTGTGTGTCTTGCGTTGGTATACATGTATTTTATTCAGTATTTAAACTGTTTGAAAAGAAAACGCCAGTATTGCCAAACTCAAAACTTTTTTCCTTTATAAATCTATTACTTTAAACTGTCCACAAGAGGTTACTAAAAAAAGAAGTTTGTGTATGTGATTTTCTTTAGGGAGATGGAAGCGTTCAAGAGCCTGAAAATCAAAAAAGGGTGTCACACAGTTATACTAGCATTAATTTATTTTTAGCTTTTTTTTTTCAATAAAGATTATGCTAAATAAAGTTTCTATAGAAGTTTTTTAATTTCTTTGTTGATATAATTTTTGTTACATGTTTCTGCAGCACCTTGTTCAATAGTGTTCCGTTTGTGACTAGTGTTTTTAAAACTACCTCGAGAGTTAGCAACAGTGATAAAATGAAATGCTTCAATTTTTTATATTAGTTCAAAGTTTTGAGCACTGGTAGTTACAATTAAATGAAGAAAACAACAATATAAAATTTATATTTTGTTCTCCTTGTAGCATAATCACAAAAGGAGAAGTAAGAGCCATGTTCTTAAAAACACAAGACTTAAGGTTCCTTTACACAGAGGGAGTATTCATACACCAAAGGAATTCTACCCTGCCGTGCTGGTGGAATTATAAAAGGATACATGATGTAAGCAAGATTTATTTCCCATCGCTTTCAATATTTGAAAAGTGTGGTTTTCTCCAAAAATCATCAAAATTTATTGCTAATACCTGTGGATATATAAAATCTAGAAGCCTGTACTCTTTCTGAGTGAGGCTCCTACTGCCTAGAAGAAATAGTCACTTTGGGTAAAAGTCAGAAGATTACGTACACTCAGCACGCAGTCTCCGTGCGAGCCTGGCAGTGGAACCCATCTCCCACTTTGCTGCCTCTGGCTGCCCCATTCTGCTTCTTCACCTCAACTAGGGTGCCCAGACTTCTGTTTTAGACGTTGCACTGGGAAGACGCTCCTTGTTACACATGCCCTGCTCATTCGCTGGAAATAAGTGGGTTTTTTATAGCCCTCCTGTCGTTACTACACAGCACCCTCACATTCGTATCCGCCAGCTGAGCTGACAAGCGGCTGTGGAGCAGTGGTGGCGGTGCCTAACCAGAGGGGAGGGGGCACCATTTAAACCAGCGTTTCCCCCGAAGCCTCTGGCAAACCAGAAAGTGAAAACAATTTTCTTACTAGTACTGTAGCATTACAGTCCGCGTTCTCTGCTTAGCATTGTCACCAGCCCAGGCATGTTTGAACCTGGCCTCCTATCTTTACCTGTGTGTTATTTGTGTGTAATCATAACATGGGGTTAAGAGAAGCGTACATGAGAAAAGCTGCTCCTCACTGCATCTACACAGCTTAGGACTTCTCTCTTCCAGTGTATGGGGTCTTCAGCGCCTCTGTAATTTAACTGCAGGCCATCTCTATTTGAAAGGTACCTTAAGGCACTGAAAAGTGTGGGTAGAAGAATTTAAGTTTCTACTAAATTTACTTCAAAAAAACAAGATTATGTTAGTTTATATTATTGAATAATGGAATGTGACATGTCAGAAGATGTTAAATATTTGTAAGAAGTTAGCATCATGCTGTGCACTTTCCAAATGGATCTATTATGCCTGAGATTTCCAGCTACTTATTTTAAGTGATAAGTGTCATTCGCCATCATGTGTCAAGGAAGTACCATGTGTTCTTCATCTGCCTTTTAAGAAGTTACAAATGACACCATTCATCTCATCACGATAGACCTGTTGCTTCTTGTCATTATATGATGCCTGACTATTTTAAATGTGGTAGAGATCCATTTTCCTGTATTCTTTTGCCTGTGTGCTTCTGTTTAAATTAATGGGGAAATCTCCTGGAGTTTTTAAAAACACTTAACTGTCTCCTCTTGAAGTCTAATCTTTTTATGCTGTGACCAGGTCTCCTCAATGCAGTCTGAACACAGAAACTGCTTTGAAATATACTTAAGTAAAATACAAGCTGATGCCTTTCTTTATAGGTTTTATCTATTTTACTGCAGCATTGAAGATGTGAGTGTGTTTCAGAAAAGCCTAAAAAACAAAAACATGCAGGCGCACATGGAGGATTGTAGCCATAAGATAAATAATTGAAACATGTTGGGAAACTCTTTGTGAGATATAAGTGAATTCATTGTGCCCACTGGGATATTTAGCAGATGAAAAGTGTGACGATGACAGTACCCTCGTTGTTTGGTACATAATTTAGAGTATTCCTAATGAATATTTCATGTGGTATCATTTGTGTATGAATTGTAAGACATGTATATCAAGATTCACTAGGGGCACTGTCAAACTCCTCAGTTTGAAATAAGCACTTATAAATTACTTACGGACATTGTAGGAAAAGGGACTAGTGTATGCTCTGTTTTAAGCAAATCATTATGTCCCTTCTGGGGTACAATAAGCAGTGTTGTTTAGTAAAGGAAGAACACTCTGAAACAAAGAAAAATAATATACTTTCACACTAACAATCAAGTTGTGTTCCTAGAAATTCCCTAGAAAATTTTTAAAATGCATGTAAGGTAAAAAAAAAAAAAAAAAAAGAATGACCAGAAGTAATTTTCTGCAAATTAAGGAAATTTGTATTTTATGAAGCCAGGGGAGTTTTGGAAAGTATTTGTTAAATCAGTTCAAAAATACAAATAACTTGTTATTTGTATTCATATTTATACACCTCAACAAACTGAGATTAATTTTTTACTTAATAGTGAGGGTCATTCAACAATAAAGTTTGGTTAAATTTCTTTTTATTTTCCAAAAAAATTTAGCAAAGTAGACTGAGTATTCAGTCTTTACAGTTAACAAACACATTAATGGAACTGAATATCAGTTCGCTAGTGATTGTGAATAGATTAAACATATAAATATACTAGTTAATACTTTGAGAATGAACAATTCAACCAATTGTACCAAAGTAAAGACTGTTATCTCATTCTAAATTATATCTAAAATAAAAATCAGTATATATATTGCTACAAATCAGTATATATCTACATCTACAGGTATCTATATGTCTCTCTGAATCTGTCCATCTAAATCCTTCTAAAATAGGTGCTTAAAAAGAAGTTCCTGAATCACTACACCTTGTCTTCATAAGTATTCTGGTTTTCTAAGGTCCTGAACATCTGGCAAACACAGTTAACTTTAAGACAATTATAAAGTGCCAAATTTCCTGGAATTCTTTCATAGTTGTATTAACCATACTTACACAAACCTTTTTTTCTCCAATTTGTGCAAAACAAAGTCCTTAGCTTTTCAAGTTTCTGCAAGTGTCTGTGGGAGCACTCTCCATCTGTTCTAGAACAGGGATCTCTAGAACTATAGCTTTATGAGCACGGCAATCTACATCTATGAAACTTGTTTTCTTCTCTTTTTTTTTAAAGAGCAGCTTTGAATTGATTTCATACAGCAGTGTTTCCAGGAATGACAAGAAAAAAACTGTAGTAAGATGAAACTGAGCATGCCGTGTCATTTCATTAATTAATAATACTTTCAGAAATTCTTTTTTTCATGTAAAAACATCAATAAAAGTGACCCCTGGCATTAAGATATGTATTTTATTCAAAATATTTTAGCAGCTTAGTCATAAAATAAGGAAAACTTGATGTCTCAAATAATTGCCAAAGGCCAAGATTCAACAAAGCATGTTCTCAGCTTAAAGTACATATTTAAATCTGTTTACTTTATGGGACTCAGATATCTGCTTAAGGACATGCTTCAGTCAATGCATGGATTCCCACTGGAGTCTCTGGCCTTACTCTTACAGTTTCAATGATGCCTGTTGGGCACAGTGCCAGTAAGCTCAATCTTGAATCCACTAAGTTTGAGAAGAACCCTTGTTACTGATTTTACTCTGTGCAGAACGAGGCCATGTGCGGGGAAGCGCAGCTACAGGTACTGCCAGGTACCGTGCGACATGTTCTGTGTTCTCCTCTTTTATTTTTTTTTTAATGTAATCAGAGATGATAATTTACAGAGAGGGGTTTTTTCTTTCTTTCTTTCCCCACACTTTTTCAAAGAGTGACTATCATTCTGTTTCTGACTCCCCAGCTTTCATGTGAATCATGCTCTGCTGTACCTGGATATCTCTTCTGCTTCAGTTAAACCAAGCCAAGAGGTTTGTGGGAGGTGGGCTATTTAACTTCCAGATATATTACTTTGTTTTTAGTCAAAGTGGCTTTAAGCTTAAAATATATTTGAAATAATTTAAAATAATCTTAAAACTTTATCCTAACGTGAGTGGAACTACCTGTAGAGATAGTGCTAAATTATAAAAGAAGGTTCTGGGTATACAAAATGCTTGGAACTCCTTCATTTAAACTGAAAAGTTCTGTATATTCCTTAGAAAAGGGGTTGCTGATTTTGATTTTAGGAAATCCTGTTTTGACTACTAATTTCTTTTTTTTCTTTTTACAAATATGTCAAGATATTACTTTGCAACATCCAAACCCATTCATCGGTGTTGTTTATTGATGTTAAGGGCTGACTTTTAATCTCAGTTTTTCTGTTGAGCTTTCATCTACATTTCTCCTCATTTGTAAAACAAGTGTGCTAACAACTTCTTTGCTGAAGGTTATATGAATTAATTAGCTAGAACAGATTTATGTATCCCTGTTAAATTCAGTAGAATTGGGTTTTCCCGCTCTTCAAAGAAGTGTCATGTAAGCAAGGAAAATGTTCGTTATTATTTCTGCAGATAACGGTCAAGTTCTTTGCATTTGAAGAGTTTTCAGTTTTAGAGATGAGTCTCTAATTGTGTGCTCTTTTGTACTTTATAAAAGCATCTTCTGGGTTTGTCTAATTTTTTTAAGGGCAGATTGAAAGTAGTAAGTCAGATACTGATACATCCAGCATTGGAAGACACTGGAAAATCAAGGTTCTGTTTGATAGCTCAAGATCACTAAAATCTGATACCTGTAAGAAACCAAAACCATAATTTCCTCAATGGGGGAGGGTTTTGAAATGCTGCTTCTGGAGGTTGAAAAGTACCACTTAGTTTTTAATAGTTAAAAAAAGCAAAACAAACCACACAGCAGTATATTCTGACTAGGACTGCTATCTCAGATGTTACTATTTCCTCATTGTAACATTATCTACAAGGCAATACATGAAGCTACTCTTTCTTTGACATTTTTTAAGCCTTTTAAAAGCACAAACTTTAGCTCTACTGCAAGTGAAAGCATCATCACAAAACAACATGGCTTTAACAGTGTGTATGAGAGCTGTTAAAAAAGCGTATCAACGTTGAAACACCAGTTGTACAGTTTTAAAGAAAGAAGACGAAATCTTACTCAAAGGATGAAAGAACTCAGTGAAATAAGAAGTAAAAGACAGGAAGAAAAAGAGTACACAAAGGATGTGTATATGGATAGGATCCCTCAGGCTTATGTCTAAAGGAAGCAGTATTTAATATCCAACTCATAAAACTTGGTGAGGTGCTGTCTAAAGTTGATATCAAAATGTCCAATGTATTCAGTCAGCCAAAAGTTTCACTTTACATCTCCACAGCAGTGAAAATGCTACTTGTCAGAGTTTGCACAGTGGAAAATCTTTTCCATTCCAGACACCTTGGAGGCTGTTTGCTCTGAGTCTTTATAATATGTGAGTAGTTGATTGTTTGTTTACTACAAAATGGGCAAATTTTGAGGCAGGTCAAATTTTATCCATTTTAAGATTTACTGAGGCAGTTGCCAGAGATTCTGAAGGACATCCTGAAAAACTTTGTAAATGAAAGTTGTCTTCATTTTCTGAAGGATTATAATAACAGCTGTAAGAACATGTAGCACTGAGGAGGTAAAAAATAACAAGATACAAAAGAATACATACAACATATGTTTCCTTGATTAATCTTCCTCCACATTCCTGTTCATCTTTCCTCTTAGTGTTTGAATCTTGTTTGATATTTAGAGATGAGCACTTGCAGGATATTTTTGCTATGTTATTGAAGTAGTGAAATATAAATCAAAGAGCAATGTTTTATTACAAAATCTCACCTCCTTTTAGAGCTGGTCATCTCATAGATCTAATTGATATCTTCTCATTACTGTATTCAAAGTCTTCCACACAGAATATCACAGAATAGTTTATATGAGATAATCTGAGTTATTGAAGTGTAAAATATCTGGCAGCTGCAAAGGGGCACTAGTAATTTGAAGACAGTCAGTGCCAGTATCCAAACGAAGTGAAAAGGGAATGGGTGATCTTCATGAAAACAGTGCAAACTAAGGGTTTTAATGGTCTTTTGATGAAAAAGAAAAAAAAAAAAAACCAAAAAAAAAAAAAAAAAACACCAGAGGAAGCTTCTGGCTACTTACAACAGAATGTTAATAGCTTCATGTCACTTTAACTCTGACAGCTCTGAAGTGAAAGGGCACTAATCTCTGTTTGTAATGTGCACAACTGAAGAAAAAAAGTAAGTATTCTTACTTAAGCCATGGATAAGCATTAACAGTCTGAAAATGAAGGGAATGTTCTGTAACTTATTTTAGAGTCAGCAAATACCTCCCCCAAAGGCTCTCAAGATGTATATTTTTCTTTCTTCTAATAGCGCAGGTGATTTAAATGGAACACTACTTTCAAGACTGCTTGGTTCGCAATCTTTACACAGAGAATGTTAGCCTGCTACAAATCTCAGGTACAAATTATAATGCATGCTTACTAGAATGCCTTAGGATTTTCTGAACGCAGACTTGGGGTATCTTCGTCTTACAAAATTTACTGACTTTATGTGGGAAACAATTGCAGAGGATGTCTTGACTCAAGGTCAGGAAAAACTGAAAAATTTAGTTGCCATAGAAAGTGTGATTGCTTAGGATCACTCTTTTTTCCATATTTTTTTTTTACAAACAGTAGAGATTTTAATTTTTCCTCCAAACCTGTGTAAGAATATTCTGGACATAATAAATACTCCATAAGGTTTTCTTATTCACACTTCACACATATCCCTTAAGACTTCTCATAGAAATCTCAGCCTTATGTACAGCAATACACGGGACAGTTTATCTAAGAACACTGTATACGAATAGCCAAACGTCTATGCTTTTCTCTGAGAACATATCAGCAAGTGGATATGGTGTAAAAGGAAGTACATTGCTATTTTATTCACCTCCATCGTAGATCACCTCCAGGTGCAGTCACTAGAAGTATTCCAGTAGCTGCATTGCTGAGTGCATATTTAAATCAAGGTGAGTTTAGACAATAACTTTTATTTATTTTGAATAATTAATCAGGGAATCTTGAAACTTATTATAATTTTTTAGGTTTTCTTATCTTGATTTATTTTCTTAAACTTTTGTTCTTCCTGATCATCCCTAACCAACTGCATTCTCATCTGCCTCCGAAAGTTGCCTGTGTTCATATGTATAAACCTGCAGCAGGCATAGATAGCTGTTGATTATATGATAATAAATCCTTTGGTTTTTTGATTTATACTTCTTTTTGTTGATGCTGGCAGCTAGAAGTCTTATAATTATAGCCTTCACATGAAGTTTGGCATTTCTTTAGCTTTAGATGGATATATTATGCCTAAGTACATGCGTTTGAACAGCCTGCAAATTCCATAAATAAAATTCAATAAGTTCATTTTTGTTGGCAGAAAGGCATACGATAATTTTCTTTTTTAGTGGCTGAGTAATGATTTTTAGCTTCTGATGCTGTAAAATCTCTGTTGGATGAAAATTAAAATTCAATTAAAATACACACAAATCACAATTTATTATATTTTTAATTGTCTAAAACTACATTATATATACATTACATACTTAAGAAACTTGAAATAAACATGTTTTTTCTGTTTGCGTATAAAAGAAAGGAACCAGCTTTATTGAAGTTCCACCTATTTTTTCTAATCAGTGTAATTTCAAGTTGTAGACATAGTAAATCTCATTGTTCCGTAAGCACTTCACAGGTTAAAAAAAAAAAAAAAAAGAAAGAAAAAAACCCCAACTTTCTTTGTTTTGTGGGTTTTGATATTTTTTTGACCTCCCATACATTTCTGAACTGTTTAATTGCAAACTCTGAATAATAGAATTTAAAAAATGTTTATCTGCAGAAAAGACTATGTTTTTCAGAAAGAGATGTATGATTTTGACAAATGTTTTCTCAGGGGTTTAGTCAATAACTTCTAGCAATTCAATGACTTTACTTTCTTCAAAACTATGGCAAAATATATGCTACTCAAGATAATCAATATATTTTTCTATTAATTGAAATTATTCAAGTCAATTGCAACAAATTCAGGGCTTCATGAAGAGTTAATGCAATTTTAATTTATTTATTTATTAAGTAAAATTATTTAGGTCTGCTTTAAAAATGTAATTTATATAAAATACATTCTGACTAAAACTAAAGAGTTAATGTTTTTAAAAATTCTTTTTCTCTGGGTCAGACAAACAACAAGTACCAGGCAAACTGTCTCTGTTCCATAGCTTATATTTGCATGGTATTTTCTGTTTGTCTTTCTCTGAATGTTCCATTACCAAAAGATGAACATAGTTGAAAATTTGCTCAAAATTGTTAATCTATTTAATAAGTCATTCATTTATATTTTACAGCCTCCTTTCACAAGCTTCTTGTGTTTAACTGGCCAGGACAAATGCTTGAAATGCATCAGTCATGTTTCTAGACTTTAGATGAGTGGAGAGATAGTGAGAAATATGTTTAAATGTGATGCCCATGTTTATATTTTGACACTTGGAGAGTTTCTTTTTCTATTAGAATTATATTTTTCCTTTAAAAAATATTGGTTTTATTTATCTTCCTATTATGAGTGATTTGAAGCGTGCGTAATCTTCAGTGAGCAGGAGTTCACTTGGTATATTTTGTAAACAAATTGGACATATTTTATAGTAGTATTGTTATATTGATGTGCTATGGGCTGATAAATCAGATACACTTAAATTCTTATGTCCAAAATCTATATACAGTAACCGCTCAGTGAGCTTTCATGAAGAATTTCAGCACTAGTATGCTGAATAGTAACTGCATTCACTTATTTTGGTTTTATGACAATTAACCATGTATAGGGTTAAATTTCAGAAATAAGTTAAATTCTTCTATTTGCTCAGATTTTACTTATTGTTCTTTTTTTCCTTTTAGTCCTACTTTGCTTTATTAGATGCAATAATATCTCCCTTGCCTGTGACAATTTCCATTAATATCTCGAAGGCAGCTATTAAGTATCATTACAATAAAAGATTATAGAAGGATACCACATACAATAACAGCGAAGATAAAGACAATAGTCACATTTTCGTTTGTTTCTTTGTTCTAAAGATGTAAATCAAATTTCAGGCTCTTTTGAGCATTCTTTCCTCTGCTTATGCCTTCAAAGTGCTGTAAAGAGAACAACCTTCATGGCCAAATAAACTCATCTATTAGGATTACCTCAAGAAAGAAAATACTGCTTCTGTCAAAGATTTTTTTCAGCCCTGTGGCCCCGCAGAAAAATAATTGTCAAGAGTAAAAAGACATTAATTCAGCTATATTTTTTTAAACAGGGGGGTTCAGATGAAGACATACTGTTAATAAAGCTCTTTAAAAGTGCAGAAACACTGAAAGTGTTCACCATTAAAAGCCAGTATGTCACACTATCTAAATATGTGGTCAATCAGTTTTTAGAAAATTATCTAAACATATATCTGGGAATTTAAATATATGTATATATTTAAATATATGTATATATGTAAATATATGTAAAGGTCATTATAGTTCTCAACACTATGAAAGAAAAAATTAACAAGCTTTCTGTACTGGAAATTTTGAAATCCTTACAGTATGAATTCTCTGGACCAGGATAAGTTCTATGTCTTTAAAAGAAACTAACAGTTAGACATGGAAGTATTTATTCCTTTCCTGAGTTATAGAACTGAACAAATGGGATGTTGATGTGGGTTTATCTCACTAATTTTGGATGCCTTATGCAAAGGTGTAAGTCCTTTGGAGTCAATGGAAAAAGACAGTCAACTCAAGAGCAACTTTACTCACCTGAAGTCAAAATCATCTCGTAAAGGTATCTAACTTTCCTTATCAATTGTATAGGCAGATGACATGTGTCAGCAGAAGAAATACAGGCTTCAAAGGTCAATAGTGTTTGTGAACGATTTCAAGATCTCTGTTTGTGGACATAGAGTATATAACTGATACACAGAAAATGTATGTGCAGATAGTTGTTTTTCAGTTGAAAAATAAAGTTCCTGGTACGTTTCCAGTTTCTGTTCCAATGGCAAATGCATTTTCTCCACAATGGAAAACTTCCACAAAGAAATAGTATTTTTGGTAAAGCTGCTAAAAAAGGCATTGTTTGTATGTGAGGTGGAACAAGTGACTTTGGTACCTTTCAGTTTGCCAAAGTAGAAATACTCATTTTTCATTTAATCCAATTATAACCCGATCTCATCCGATATCAGGGAAGTTAGAGTTAGGCTATTTCCGCAGGTTTGACTTTTGGGTAGACAATCTTTCCCATGTGAAATTTGTTGCGTTTCTTCCAGCCATTGTGATGCACTGTGGGAGTGCCTCGTCCATCATATTACAGAGAGCATAGGCTAACACAGGAATCTGCGTCTCAAAAGGGAATGATTACATAAGAGATACAAATTATGTTTCAGAATTTACTTATACATTGGTGTGTAAAAGTCTTGTGTGCTTATCACTCCAATCGGGCTCAAGAAGGAGAGAATGAATACGAGTGACATCAGGTTTTAACAGTCTCAATTGGGCAGCAAAATAAGTCGGCTGATCTTCTGAAGTGCTGAACACCCAACAGCTGCAACTGAACCAGTGAGTTTTGTACTTGAAGAAACATGTGTCCACATGCTGATGCACGGACATATGTCATATGTCCTTCAAGAGTGTACATCTGGCCAGAGATCCCTGCCGCTCCAGGCAAAGTGGAGCTGACTCCTGTTCTCTCTGGTAGTATTTTTGTCCCTGCAGCTCAGAAAGAAACCTTTTAACCTTTTTACTGGAATAAGAACTTCTGTGTTCTTCCTCTAGACTAGGAACTATATCCAGATCCATACGCAACTGCAAGTGGCTGTTAATTTCCTACTTAAAATGGCTTCTTCTCCACATGAAAGCACAACAGGAGAGACCATAATCGCTAGAAAACACGCTGGCTGGTAAAACCATTACTAAGTTACGTTTGATCAGCCAGGTGCTTTCAATCTCTCCTTAATGATAAATAGTTAGGTGGAACTTCATTTCTGCTCATTTCAGTAGCTGTCAGCCCAGTACATTGTGGGCAGTTTCGTAATGATTTGAGAGCCAAAACACTTTTCAGCCAGCTACACATGAAATCAGCCTCAGTACTCTAATACATAAATGGTTAGCATCTTTGAATGCCATTCATTAGTAGTTCAGAAATTACAAGACTACAATGTCAAAGGTGCCGTTTGTACCTTTGGGGTCCTCAAATAGTCCTGGGTAGAATTATGCCACCCACAGTGAACGTCAGTATTATAGATAGGATGCTTTCTCTTAGAGTACAGAGGTGACGTGAACAAAGCTCTATTGCATCTTTACACCATGTGTGTAGTTACAATAGAAAAGTCACTTCATATAGATTTTCTTCTATTAAATTTCAAACTATAATTGAATAGGCAGAGGCCTGCAGTCACTAATCAAGAATCACTTAAATAGCTGGATAAGGCTAACCTTTCTTGCCTCTTCTCCAGCTATCTCAGCTATTTCTTTTCAGCTGAAAAAAAAACCCTCAAGGCATTATTTTTCAATTTTCTGTTTTAATTACAGAACCTAGTTTGTATCAATTAATATTTTTAATAGCAAGGCACCACTTAACATAAAGTGGTCTTTCACTGGGAAGGAGGGAAGACAGGAAAGACTTTTATTGTGTCAGATGCATCAGGTCTGCAGGGAACTCTCACTGGCTCTTTCCTCCAGTAAAGTAAGGCACAGGATGAACAGTAACATATCTGGCACTTGCCCAGGTTTCTTACAGCACAAAATCAGGAGGTAGTTCAGGCACTATGTTACTTCCAGTCCATTCCTGTGAAAGCCAGATTAGGGATTTAGCTAGAGGGGAATAAAACGCATAACAAATCCTTTCATTGTCCAACGCCAGTCACTGGTGCAGCAGGCTTGGGAGTACAGGCAGCAGAGCTACCGCAGCATCAGTGCAGGAGGGAGAGGGCAGAGGAGGATGGCAGCCAGAGCTTCGGCCCAGAAGAGGCTTGGCAAAGGGATCAGCATGCCTGAGACTACCGAGGAGCTGCAGCCCTTCCTGCATGCCCTCTACCCTGTTTGCCCCGGCACAACACCCTGTTAATCAACATTTTGAGGGCAGTAGGGACGGTGCAGTGTTGGAGGGCAGACATTCAGCACACCATTTAGGTGCCATGTAAGTGGAATGTAAAAGCCTAAATTAGGGTATATTATGAATTTATCTTTACAAATACACATATTTTTTGCGGGGCCTAAGGTTTGCTACAGAGTTGACCAAATCCAACCAAAAGCATGATCTTCAGACCTCTTGCTAAACTCATTGATTTTAATGGCTTAAATTAAATATACTACAGTTTACTTTCCATGTTACAGTTTCGTATTCAACCAGGAACATTGATATGTGGTTCCAGGCCCTCACCAGCCTCAGTAGGTTTACACTTGTACCTCTGTGGTAGATTAACCGTGGCTAGTGGCCAAACGGCCAGCCAGCCAATCTCTCACTCCCCCTACTCCTCAGCAGGGAAAGGGAGAAAATAAGATTAAAAAGTTCATGGGCTGAGATAAAGTCAGGGAGATCACTTACCTGTTGCCATCATGGGCAAAACAGACTCAGCTAGTGGAAAATGAACTTATTACCAATTAAAATACATCTGGATGGTGAAAAATAAAGGCAAAAATTAAAATAACACCTTCCACCCACCCCTCTTCTCAGGCTCAATTTCACTCCTTTGTTCCCTGTGGCGGGTGCTTTGGAGCCCGCTGGAACCATCTGTGTCCAGCATGGGACAGCCCTGACCTCTTCCCATAGAGGCCACCTCTACAGTCCCTTGCTGCCAACACCTTACCACGGCCACCCCATACAGCCTGCTACTTCTCAAGACACTGCTATTATCAGCAGACAGTACAATATGCCCGGTATGGAGCTCTCTGCTTTCCTCCACACATCGTATCACTTCTCTGTTTAAACTGATCATTAAGTCAGGGAAGAGAAGTGGAAGGAAGAAAAGAGCGGAAGCTTTGCAAGGAAGAAAAACAACACGCTGAATGGTCCAAGAATGTTACTATCTTCCTTCTTCTACCACAATTACCTTCTCAGTTTTACAGGCAGATGAGTCTTCTGATCCTCATCATTATCTCCTGACCATGTCTTTGGTTCAAGTCTGTCAGTGACTAACCTGTGCTCACAAAAAAAACCTATTTTTATTTTCAATTTGTTTCACTACATTCCTATTTCACAGTCTTGCACCCATCATATTCTAACAGATGAAAGAAAATTTAGCAGTTCCTCAGTCTTCTGAGCATCTTCAAGGAAAAAAACTAACAAGCATCACACTAATGTACCAAGCTGTTACACTTCAAAGCCATCAACTTCTTGTTTTGGCAGGAAACACACATACACACATGCACACACACATGCACGTATCTTCTTTAAGACATGCTCAACAATTTTTCAAATAATACTTATATCATGTATTGTCTTTCATACACTTCAGTACCTTACACCTATCACATGTATGGTGTGTTCATTCAAAGCACAAAACAACACTCATATGTCTCATAGCAATTTTGCAGTCCGAATACATTTCCAGAAAATTATTTAGGATTTAAAATAGATAAATATCACTTTAGCTCTTTCTCTTGTATTGGTGCTGTCATAACTCAAATATCTGGACATGTGCAGAAGCTGAACTTTGTGGATTCTGGAAGCCTCAGGCACGTATAGAGCTTGGTCATCGCAATGGTTAGTAGGCAAACTGCAGGGATTGTTACTGATCCATTGCTGGACCTGAATGTCTGCATTGCTTTTAAGCCAAGACATCAGCATTCCTTTCTTAAAAATATGATGTTGAATTCAGTCATAAACTTTAAAAAAAAAGTTTATCCTGTGTGTCCTCTAAGATGGAATATTGTGATTAAGAACAGAAAAGGGAAAACAAAACAAAACAAAACAAAACAAAAACCTTTCTTTTCCATCACAGCCTGGTAAATGGTTAAAATGCAGCTGACCGAGAAGGCCATGTTGGGAAAAATAACCAGAATAATGACTTTTTGTCTGAGGTTAAAATAAGCTAAAGAGTTTGATTTGGTCCTAACAGCAGTTGCTGTTGAATCATCAGTACTTTGGCATTAGTCTGTTGTGGAGGACTAAATTGCGTGCCTATACTGACACATGTGGTTGTGGTGTGGCATGTTTGTTGCAGAAACTTTGTCTTGGTTTGGAGAGAAGCAAGGTTTTAGTGAAAGTATTAGTAATACTTTCTAATTAATTACTACTAATAATTAGTAATTAATACATAGTATATATGAAGATTAGGCTTATCATAGACAAGTACCTGCAAAGTTTCCACAGACTCAGTCAATTCCTACAGGGGAAAGCAAATCATCCGTGTTTGCTCCATCACCTACAATGCACACATTCAAATTTTGTGCTCAACTTCTACAATATCAAGCCTGTAGTTAAAAAAAAATAGTTGTATTAAGTCAAAGTTTCATTTTCAGTTGTATTAACTTTAACACAGAATAAAGATATTGCCCTCATCAAAGTTATTCAGACATGTTAATGTAAAGAGGGAACAAACTGTGGCTCATAATCTAATATTCAGAGCTTATTCACATGTTTCTGCCTGCTATCACAGTGTACAAAATGTAAAACCACAGTATTTCATGGAATACAATCCACTTCTGTTCACATGTAAAGTAGAATTCTTTGTTGTTACAAAGGTGGGCAAATGGTCACTCCAAATATCATAAATATTCATTCAAACAGCTAGAATATATTCAGGAGTTGAAATGAAATCCTTCTATTATCATGAAAAACTCTGAATTTTTCACTCTAGTCTGTAACTAATACTTCAGGGAATATTGAGAAATAAAAGAAAGCAGGCATTTTCTCAGGCATAAGCATAGACTGCAAACCATCATTGAAAAATTAACTTACAATTGTGTTTTATGAGGTGCATTGCTCAGGAAGCTTTTTGTTTATTCTCATCAGCCTACTGCCCTCTGTTATTATAATTTACAAGTGCACAGGCAATCTAATATATCCTTGTTTGAAACACTTCAGAATCTATTGGCAATTTTCAGCAGTAACACTGTAGTTTTGCTTTTGCATAATTGTCTTTAGCAAGTACTTGTAGGGAAGAAGGATTTTCAAATTCATATGAAAGGAGAGACTGATTAGAGTACGCTATTTATGATGATAGTGCTAAACTTTACTATTTCCCTTCAGATTCTCAGTACAGGTGGTCCTTTGTTAGCGTGGCCATTTCCAAATGCTTTAACTCTTTTAGAGAGGTAAAACAAGTGTGTTGAGATTTTGCTGCTGTGAATTCAGTGTGCTGAAACTGCTTTTCAGGATTAAACACCACTATTTATACGTAAATACATAAGTCAATACAGAAAAAAATAATACGCAAGCCACAATTGTCAGAAAAAAAAGCAGAAACAGAAGGGACTGAAAAAGCGAGTCAGGATAGAGGGACTTTACTCATTTAATAATAGTTGTCATACTACTTTCCTAGATATCACCTTTTATCTAGAATGATACACAATGAGATGATTAAAATACTAATTTGGGTGAGTCAATGCAAATAAATGAATCTAAGAATTTTTTCTTTGAAACGCTGAGGAGTCTGTTCAATGTCATGCAGCCACCCAAAATTTGATTCCGGAAACCCGCAGCAAAAATCTAATTTTAGGATGTAAAGCTTAACTATGCATAGCATAACAGTGACGTTCCACCAAAGCTAAAGTAACATATCCTTAACAGACCAGGACCTACAGGAAACAAAGCGGGTTTTTTTCAACCTTTTTACCTAAGTCTTATCACCCTGCTATATACACAAGAATGAAATGGCATACCAGCTTAGTCCAGGGTCTTGTCTCCAAGAAAAGAAGCCAATACTGAAGACAGAATACAAACACAAAACGTGTAAAAAAGAGGTTAAGCAACATCCAAAACAAGTTTAGCAGCTTTTTCTTGCAACAAGGGATAAGTGGTAAATAATCCAGTGGTGTAATAATTTTTTAAAAGATAGTCCTTTTAGAAATTGATGATGTTTTAAAACTGCAAGGAATAAATTCATGTAACAACTATGTCATTTGCATGTAAAAAAAAAGCTTTTGTTAATCTCATTAATGTCAGTGCCAGGGCTGTGTGTCTCCCTAACAATTGCAAATTTTTTCAAATATTATTTTACAAAATGAAAGGGTAACAAAAATTAATAGCTATTTCGTTTTGAGCAAGGTCCAGCTTCTAATTGTCTCATCTAAGTAATAATTGAATTCCTATTTCTGTGACTTTGTTTAACAAGTGTTTCTTTTTTCAGAATAGCAAAACTGCCTGTTATCTTTTATGATCCCTTCTGTTGCAGCAAATGTCTTTTCAAACATTTAGGCTTCTTATTTTCTTGTTTGTTTGCTCCCCTGTTTCACAGAGAGAAAGGTGGCAATGAGAAGTAAATCAAGCAGACAAGAAACTCAGTATTTGCCAGAGTTTCATCTTGTACTGGCACATTTGTCATTTCAGGACAAGCACTGTTCTCAAAACATCCCCGGCTAGTAAAGTCCAAGCAAAAAAAGATGAAAATGAAAGCTTTCCTCACACACAGCTCTGCCTCTACTGACTCTGCTGCCGGCTGCAGAGGCCACTGTCTCTTTGGTGGCCCTGTCCAAGGCATCTCAAGGGCATTGCACAGGTCATGCAGGCTAGTGCATGTATCCTCAGAGGTGAGACCAAGGACTTCTGTTCCCCTATACAGGTACCATTCCTCTTATTTTTCTGCCCCCTTTCCAAGTTTTCTCATAGAAGATCCTCTACGGGAAGATGCTTCATTTACACTGATTCAGTGTACATGGCTGGGTCAAAGAGTCATCAGGACAGTTAGAGAAACCAGGGTCTTTCACATGTAGGAAGGAATTGGAAGGATGAATTATTTCACTATAAGCTGAAAAGCGAGTGTTTGAAATTTAGAGGATTGGGGCTGGCTGGACAGTGTGAATATGTGTGCCTGTGGGGAGAGGGACCTAAATTAATATGAGCAAAAATTTCTTGAAAAAGATTAAGAATTGTTGAGGTATATTGATAAGTTCCTACACTGTCTGTAGAAAGAGCTATAGGCTCCAGCAAATGTTCTAATACAGTTTTTCTGTACCCTGCTGGCTTCACTATCAAGTAATTATAAACATATATATAGTTATTCCCTATGTATTTATTCTTCCCTACATAGTTATCTGAAATGTTTCTAAATACAATTGCTTCTTGCTTCTCACAAAGCATGAGGAAAAAAACACCTAGGTAATTTATTTTACTCATGTCCCTTACCACACTGATATCAGGTCAGAGCTCCCTGAGAAAAGACAATTCTTCTCTTTTATGTAGTCTTAAGATTTCCCCTCTTCCCACCTCCATACACGTGTAGCAACCATAGTAGGCTCAAGGTAAAAAGAAAAGAATAATGATAATCTCTGCTTTCAATAGTTGGTTATACAGTTTTTCCTCCAAACTTGGTGATTTTTCAGTTTAGTCTTAATTATAAAATTCCAGTTTATTTTAACATCTCCCACCAAACTTGCTTCACTGAAGAGTTTTTCATACCTGCAGCAGACATGACAGAACAGGATTGAAGTTAAGCCTCTCTTTTCCCCTTTATATTTACTATTTCTAAGAATCTCAGTCTTAGATAATTAATTTGTGACGTTTTTCATTTGATGTGCAGGTAGATATTAACATCTCCCTCAATGCAGATGACTCTACTGAATGTTAGGACATGTCAGAACTAGTTGCTTTGATGCTAGAGCTCTATTTCTGAGCCTAGTCCCATGCATTGCCTTTCCTGTGCTTCTGTGGAAAAGGAGTGTAGCAGTGCAGCTGACTGCATTTTTGTCCATCCTCATCTGACTGGTTTTGAAACCTAACAACTATTGTCTGCTTGCTGGATTATTTCAGTATGAACAAGATTTTTTAAAGTGAAAATGGATTTCACATCTTTCAAACTTTGCCACAAGATGTGTAAGTGCAGTAATGAGCATCACCCTCTGAAAATCAGGAATTTTGAATTATCGGAATATAAACAAAGACTGAAATATCAGCTTTGGCTACTATCTTTTAAAAATCATCAGAAAACCTGTATAACTTCTTATTTAATGTGAGCTTAGAAATTACTCAGACAAACTGCTAAGGAACTGAAATTTGTTGTAACATATAATATATTGGAAACAAACTTGATCACACAGAGTAATAATTATGCTGAGGTAACATGAAATTCTATTTGATTTAAGGTTTTTGACATCTCACTAAGGCTATACATTTTAGAATATGTTGGCATGGTAGAAGCTGAGAATTGCTAATTGCAAGAAATATTTTATGCCTGCATGCACATGTATGATGATTGTTAAAAGAGATCTCACGTATCCCTTGGTTTCCTAAGATATTGTTTTAGCCTGAGTTAAATGCAGTATCTAATTGCCAATTGCAATGCATTATGTTTATATAATATGATACTTATTTTTTCCACTTGAGTAGATAAAGTGGGTATCTATTTATATTATCATGATGTTTGAGTCAGTAAAGCCTGATTAGTTACATTGAATGCCAGCAAAAGCAAATGCAGTCTCCTGAATAAAAATTGGCAGCTTTCATGGCATGTGAATGCAAATAAATAAACAAGAAGAGAAAAGTGTTCTTCTACGCTGAAGTCCTGATGTTCTTCTTATGTGGCCTATTCACACCAATAAAATTGTAAAATGTGAAATTCATCCAAGTTTGTCTTTTTTCCTTTCCCAGATAACTAATGTTCTTGGCATTGCTTGACAATAAATAGACACAGAGATACAGCCCTTAGCTGAACAGTGTATGTTATTTCCTTTTAGCAAGGTAGAAATAAAGTGCATCGCCGTTACTGCATTTGATAGAGTTCATTTGGGTGAAGAGGCTCTGCTTTGGATGAGCTGTGTTTTCCACTAATGAATATTTTCTATATATTGCTTCTTATGAAGAACTGACAGCCTTGTAATAATCTGTTTTGACAGTATTTTCCTAGAAATATTGTGTTAAATATTTTTAGACATGAGGGATCATGGACATATGGATATAGTGGTGTGTGCCTTGTCTAATTATATGCATTATACAATTTGCCATTGTTGGAGACTGTTGTACCATCTTTCATTCATTTAATAATGCTTTTGCAAATTGGCAGATAGCATTTGGGCTAAAATACACACAGGGTTTTTGCAGGAATAAAACATGCTCTGCCTTTTCTCTAGTGTAGAGCAATTTGTCAAGTAATTAGCCAACCTAATTAAATTTTTGTAGCACTAATCAAACGAATATGCTAAAATTTTCTTGGCACAGCCAGTTTGCTGTCTGCTTGCATTTAACTTGATGGTTTGAAAGAGGCCCTACTATGTCTGCCACTCCACTTAATCACCTCATTTGCATTTTATATTGGTAAATCAAATTAAGCACCAGTGGCTTTTAGTATGATTGACTATGGTCAGGGCTGTTCAGATGGGACTTTTTCACAGAAAATTAGGCACATTTTAATATGAGTGAGTCTGTGCTTTCAGCATTCAGCAAAGTACATTCACTCAGCTAATTAAAAGTGCTTGTTGCTTTTTGCCGATGTATGATAGATTTATCCAGCTGGTGTGTCCATTTTCTTTTGCATAATTTCTTGATGGAAGTTTTTATCTTTATACATAATAAGATTGTCTAAACAACACTTCAAACCAATTTGCAAGAACTATATAAATAATATTTTGCAGAAGCTATTTACTTTGAAAGAAATACACTTGCTGTTCAGCAAACTGATTGGGTTATATATCTTCACTTTTACATCCTTCTAGAACATAAACCTTGACACTGAAATTTTCAGATTTTGTCTTCACTGAGCCAGAACACATCACTTTCCTAAAATCATGGGAAAAGGCTACTGAAGGGTATCCCTAACCATTCTGTCATGGTGTAGACTTTGATCCTCCTGTAGTTTAGGTCAGAGTTCTGACCCAAACCTTTACAGATGAAATTGCTTATAGAATAAATTTATTTATATGCATAGGAGTTCCTTCATTGTTTTTTATTTTGAAGGATACTTCATGATAGATAAAGCATTGACTGGAATGGGAATGGAAATTTATCTTTTTCTTTTTTTCAAAGGGCAATAAGAACACAATTATCAAAATGCGTTGCCTGATCAGTTGAAGTTCATATATGTACTAACAATAGCTAGACAATGGAAAACTAGTTTCACTGACATAGTTCCAAAAAATGCCTAGCTTTCATCAAATTTTTGGAAGAGACTAACCAGGTCTAAACTGGTAGTAGGGCAACAAAAAACAAAATTAAGGACCTGATGATAAGTAAGTGACCTCTTTTTTCCTAAAAGAATTGTGTTCACACAATGTCATTTAGTGCCTATCATATATATACATGCATCATACACATCATATGTAACATATACATATACATTTTTGTATGCATATGCATGTGCATATACAGGCATATACCTATGTATACGCAGATGCATACACAGATACATATTTCTTTTCTAAAACAACTGACACAACAAAATAGCCACTGCTTCTGACAGAGACCCAGTGTGAGACAATGTAAGTGGCAAAAAGATAATTTTGGACCCAGACAGTAAAATACCTTGTGCTTTGGCACACCTGTACCCTCTGACAATTACACAGCTCCAAAGAGGTCAAGAGGCTTTTGCTCCCCTGCTTGCTGGGGTGGTGGTGAGTCCTTGGCCAGCCCTTTTGTGGATGGTGGAAGGACAAAGGCTACATCTTTCCTTAGACGTTTCTTAGACATGAGCAGCTGCTCATGAAAGTCATGCACTCGGTGGAATGTGAAGAAGGAATGAAAGAGATTCAGTCATGGAAACCCAAATAAATTTGTCAGAGAGGAGTTAATTTAACAACACAAGACTTTGTACATAGATCCAAAGCAAAATTTTCCCCTACAAACGGCGAGACTTTTCTCTGTGGTGACTGCAGAGTGCTCAGATATTCTAAGTTATTCTGCCAACAGAGCTGTGATAGGAACAATTTATGAGGAGAAAAGAGAGCAATCCTAAAGTGTCATAGCTATTTGTTAAGGAAGTGTGTGTCTAAATTGTTAGTGATGTGGTTCACCTCATTGACTGAAACTAAATGCTCACACAAAGAGGGCTGAATTTGTTGCCTAAGATTGTTTTGGATGGGGGGGCAGGTAATGAAAAAAAGTGCCAAAGTGTATGATAGAAAATAAAAGATAGAAATAGCAAAAAGTGATGTAAATATAGGAAGTTTACAAGTGTTCAATTAAAGACAGTACGGTGATGCAGCTAACTGCCATGCTTAGTTACCGAACTTACTGTTACAAAAGTCAGACTTAAAGATGGCATTTGCAACCATCCCCATTACAGTTTGCACAGTGTGGCTCATTAAACTTCTTGAGGGTTTTCAGGAGGTTTCTCTGTAACACACTTCTGCAAATCTCAAAATGCTGGAAAGTAAGGACCAGATCGTACCCCGTTCCCTGGTGGGGGAAAGTGACCTTGCACATGGAAGTAGTGGCTTAAAAAATAATGGGGGGGAAAAAGGCTCAGCAGAGGCCATACAGATCTCGGAAGAGAAGCTCAAGCTGAGCCCTTGACCCACAATGTACAAATGTAACAGATGTCTAAGTACTGTAATGCAGCTTTAATTAAACATAGGCCAAAACCTCCTTGCTCTAAGCTGATGGGGATTATCATGGTAAGAACTTGGCCTTGTTCTGGCCAAACTCACTTCAGTCCAGAAGAAAGGCAGTAATGCTTTGTGTGTTTTGGAACAGGGCTGGAATAAAGCAAGCTGTATCACATCCTGCAGGTACAGCTCATTTACCTGAGAACGCTGCATGAACCCCTTTTCCTATGTCTTACTATGTTTCAGCTGATTTAATAAGATAGCCTCTTTTGTAAACTTCTTTGAGATCTCTTGTTTCTAATAATGCGTGGTGGTGTAATATAGTTCTGAAGGGTATTCTGACTTTATACTTACATTTTATATTCTGATTTGTATGTGTAAACATCCTTATTTGAAAAATCCTCAGAGGCATGCAGTAATCTTACTCAGTACTTAGAGAAGAATGCAAATAAACGGAATCAAGCCATTAAATTTTCTTTATTTGATATTCTAACTGTCTGGCCTTTTAATTTTAGTTTAATGAATTTAAATTCAACTAAATGTCATGTTCAGAACGTTGATACTCTAATCACATTCAAAAATTTATTCTGAATATCTAGTGCTACTGAACAGCATGTTGATGCAAATTTAATGTTAAATGGAACACATTGTTGTCAGTTGAAGACTACGGATTATCTCTGAATTAAAAAAAAAAAACAAACCACACACAAACAAACAAACAACAACCTTTATATTCTTTCCTACTTTCAGAATGCAAAGTGAATCTAGCATTCACTTCCAAGTTCCCCTACATCCAAAAATAATATTGCGTGGTGTTTCTTTTTTGTTTATCAGTCACTGTTATGACTGCAAAGAAATAGCAAAGGACTTGTGGCACCACAAAGGTTATTTTTGTTAATCTAAGAAGGAAACATTGACATATGATATTCTACCAGATAATTTATACACTTCCCCAGTTTGTGAATCTTATCTGTACCAGCCTGAAAAGTTACCTAAAAGCCGCTTTTATTCTGTGTCAGTTTTTAGAGTTTAGAACCTGATTCAGCAGTCTTTATTCATAAAAACTGGCAGTGTTTAAATGTTGATTCTTGTGCCCCAAATTTACTATAAGCATAGCAATGAGCTACAAATACATTCTGCATAATAATATGACATTTATTGCAATTCCCTGCTACTAAACTCATAAATATATGTTAGAGTTAAGAAGACAGATTTCCATTTCTTAGCATAATTTGGAAGAAATAAGGATCTGTATGAATTTGATTTCACATTTTCTTTCTGTTATACTAGAGAGTACAGTCTAAGTGCTGGTATTAATTTTCAGTTATTCAGTTACTCATTTAAAATGATTTGTGAACTCTTGAGGAACTTTAAAGTGTCCAGCCCTGTCGATTTCAACAGAAGCTTTTTCTACATTGGATTAGAAGATTGTGCTTGCAGTGAGAGTCCGCTGGTAACAGGAAGTTTGCTTTCTGTTCCCTGCTGTCCCCATGAAACCAACCTTCTAATCCAGTTTTTGGTACTGATTGCTGTCCTTCCTCTCAGCTGAGGATACGTTTGCTTGTTTTGGAGAGTCTTTTGAGTTTATGTATGAGGGGAGGGAGTTAAAATTTAATTTTCTCTGACTCTTACCCTATAATCTGTTTCTGACATATGTCTGTGTGGAGCCTGAGCTGAGCTCTCTTCTAGCTGTGTAGTGAATTATTATCTCACGATTACCAGTGATCACAGTGAGTAAAATATTATAGGTCACTGTTATGAAAAATCTGAATGGCTTCACCTAAATGGAATAGTGAACATATTTAACGCTAGCTGTGTTATCCCTCAGGCCTGGATGCCCACTAGTACGATAGTAAAAGGCAAACCAACTGCTAGCAGAAGCAGTTGTATGTGCCTGCATTTTTCAATGCCTGGAGGAGAGAGCTTTCAGAAATGTAACCTGTCTTGGTCATTAAAAGAATGCACACTTATTAGCAACAGATATATCGCTCATCAGAGTGAAATTCAGTCTTCTTCTGAAAATAGTCTATTCTTAAAGAATTTTGCTCCTTTATCTTTGTGTCTGCCATTCAGAAAAAAAAACCATGCCTTCCTACTAATAGCGAGAAAACAATTGATTTAATTTTTTTTTAATATAGATTTTATGCTGCAGTCTGAACTCAGGTTTACATTTGCAGTCATATATGTAGGGCGTAATTGCTCGCAGTGTTACATGCAACTAAATTGCAGGTATAAGCCAATTCACCTTTGTAGAAATGAATTTCTGAAAATGGCCCCCTTAAAGGGGCAACTTGCATCACATAGCATCCTGACCCATGTTTAACATTTTATGAGAACAAAAAGAGAAGGAATTTATGCAAAGCAACACGAAGTGACTCATATATGCCAAATGGCACAGTTTAAAATGTATGTGCGCTACAGGCACACTGCAGCAGACTCTAAGCAGCATCAGCTGATCGTACATAAACAGGAACAACAGTAAGCAGCTGCTGTCAGACCTAAACAATAGCGTTTCAAGCATTTTATTTAACTGAACTAATTCTGCAGAGACAACAGGTTTCTTCCTATTGTTAGAAGCTAGCAGTGAAGCAGAACATTAAGCACGTCTCAGTAGTGGGCTTGTTCGGTCTCTTTGTGTGGTATTTATAGCAGGGTCTGGTTAATGTCAGTCTTCACTTTATTGGTATTCTCTTAAATCCTGAAATTTCACCCAGACTTTTACTAATAAACCAAATCTTCTCATAGAAGCAATGTATATTTTCCAGCAAGTCCCATGAAAACTTCCAAACCCTTTCTGTGTGGGGCTGTATTTCATTCCAACTCCTGTTGTATACTACAGTATTTTTATTTTTTACTCTTGATTTTTCTTCCGGGGTACTTAGCCTTTTATACACACATTTTTTTAACTCATTTTTACTCCATAACTTTATTTCTGATGTCAGCCTTTGATATATATGGAAAAACATAGATTTGTTGCATCAGATACAGATAGTAATGTCAGGATCAGCCACCACGTTCTTTTAAGCTGAAATAACATTTATGAACTTGGTAGCATAGCTGCATCGATGAAGATTTTTTCTGTTTTTAACATTCTTATTTCTGGAGAGAAATTAATTTACTCCAAACACAAGGCCAGGCTGAGGTATAGCCCAGCTTGACTTGGCAGAGTCAGTTGTAAAAGTAACGGTTCCTGACTTCATCATAAAAATTGTTTTCAACAAACTTTGTTCCTCGCTTTTACCAGTAAATTATCAGCAAATGTTTCTTCTCTTTCCCTACATACTTGGACAGTTTCCCTATGGTCGGTACACCAGTAAGAGCAGTTATTGAATTGGCAGAATGCCTGAAATGTTGCACTTTTTTCTGCAAGGAAAATTGCACTGGATTTGTCTGGACCATCAAAAAAGTTTTCTCAAAGACAATACTTTGAAAAATTGTCATTTCTGAATACAGTCTCGATATACCATGTACACAAATACTGTGCTTCGAAAATTCCCAGAGTGCATGGTGAAACAGGAGCAGGAGCTGCACACAGCGTGGACTTAGCTTAGTATTGCCTGTGCAGCAGATACTCTGTTCCTTTATTGTTAATTGTTAAGCTTGAAGAAAACGTTAGTGGAGGAGAAAATCAGCTTTTGGCTCCGAGTTGTGCATGGTTCTTAAACAATTCACATGCTCCTATGCATGCCAGAGTACATCCCACCGAGACTGGACTGGCACAGGAAAGGCTGAGTGAGCTGAAACCTCCTGGAAGGAGGATGGGAGTCAGCGGGAATTTCTGTACCCATCAACATATTCAGCAACCTAGCTGAGGACTGTCTGCAAAGTAGTGACAGAACAAGATGCTGTTACTTTAAGAACTACTCTGGGATTTATCTGTTTCTCAGCACTCTTGGGTGTGACGGCTTCTGGCTCTGGAGCATGAGAAAATATTGGTATATAAGCCCATGTACCAGGAGGATTGGTTATCCTTCATCATGGCCTTGATTGCTCTTGGTGATTATCATCATCTCTGTATTAAACTCCTATGGGAAGTCAATAGGAGTTTTGTGTTTCTTAAAAAAAACAAACATAAAAAGTCAATAATATTGTTTGCTCTTCCTCTTCTCTTTGCTGTAAAGAAAAATTTCCTTTTATCTAGCACCAGATTATTATTTTATTCAATTATCGGATTCAAACTTCCTGAAAAATACATAATCTTCCATGATAAGAGTTTTATATATCATTGCATTTAAATGTATATAATACTAAAAATCTCTCGGTATTAACATAAAGTATGTCCTGGTATGCTATATTCTGATATCTTAAAGATTTTTTAATTCTCTTGCTTATAAATCTGACAGCTGTTCTGACAAAGGGAAAAAAAATAATTCAGTAACAATCTTTTATTATTAAGTCACATTGATTTTTCCTCTTTTTCTTTTCAAAACGATAGATGAGTGCTGAGCACCTGGGACAGCTGTAATCTCTATGTGTATTTTCTCATCTTCTTGCACGTGTTTAGTGTATCTATCTGGACATACACAATCTATATTCACATGTGCATTCAGCTTCATTACTGATATATTCAGATTTCATTTTAAGTTCCTATTTGCTAAATGATTTTTTTTTAAGTAATTCCTGTAATTCCTTATAGATTCTACCTCACCCTCCTTCAAAGGGGAACAGAAGGCATAAACTGGCCTTTATTTCTTAGCTCTGGTTGCACACAAGTGCATGTAGCTATGCGTTCAGGTGTTTGCTGAGGCTCCCAGGAGGCAGCTGCTTTCCCTTCTGCTGAGCATCGTGGCCGTGTCTGGTGCCGTGGGTCTGCCCCCGACACTCCAGCCAGCAAAGGAGTACCCAGCCCGAGGAGACAGAGTGCCAGGCATCAAACTAAAACCAAATTATAACATTTCAGCAGCCTTGCCTGAAGCTAAACGCTTGATTACAACTCATTTGGGAGAGTTTTGGCAAAGTGACCATTGACCTACTTTTCTGTTTAGAAGTTCTGCATGTACATGCGTATACGATGAATGCTCCTCAGCCCTGATGTGCTTTAATATTAATAATAAGCACTCTAATTATAGAACATTTGTCAGAAAGAGGCTTCTTGTTTTCCTTTTCTGAGGAAAAGCAGAAGCCAACAAACTTTGAAGCAACGGGGTAAGACTTATTTATTGGCTAGGTCTTCCTTAAAGAGAGATGTTCTAAAGAGAGAAGACCAGACGCATCTGTGGTGATGCAGCCCCAGGCACAGCAGCAAGCCAGTAGCTCAGCCTTCTCTCAGCCCATTCCGGTGTGGCAAGAGGCAGGTAACGGATGTGTAAGGTAGCACAGTACACGGGACAGCAGAACTGCAAGCTATGCACATGTAACACGCTCTGCTACTGACAACGGCGTTAGCTGGATTCATGTTACTGTCTGCAGCAGCACTACTGTTCTGGCCTGCTGATGAAGCCGGCTTAATTAGTCAAGCAGAGCACCATGTTGACACATGCATGCTCCTGCATCTTTTTTGCATATCGCATGCATTTGAAGCCAGATAACGCAGCTGTACACAATGCAGATACAGATTGAAAGGTTAGGATTGACCCTAGTGGCAGCAGAATAATACGAACAGCTTTTAATAACTCCTTCTGGGCTTGTTTAAGAGAAGAAAAGGATACACTCTGAATTCTCTGACAAGCTAATAACAGTTAAAACCTAGTCAAGGATGGAACAGTTTGCAGGGGATTTTCTAGCTTTCATGTAAATCAAGAGGCTGAGGTGAGCACAGAACCTCGCAGAGCCTTTTAACAATCCGCTAACTCATGTGGAATATAAACTGTTCTGCCCTCTCTAAGAGTGACCTCCTGCAAGTTAAATTAAATCTGAATTAAACCTCAGGACATCAAGTCCAATTATCTAACTTCCTCCAAAGAAAATGCACGGCAAATACCTAGAGGCTAATATTCCAAGGTGAGCCCTAAAAACATTCCCATAACATTCTCAAGAGACACCTGAGTTAGATCCAAGAAGACTGCGCATACGAGCTGACTCTTACCCAAGCCAGGAGCTCCAGGCATAAAAATGTAGTGCTGCTCTGACATACAAATAGGTCAGGAAGTAGCATTCTCTGCAACCATGGTGCCGCCTCCAAGGCAATGTTTCCTGACAGTCAACAGGGTATGGTAAATTGAGCAGCTCTCCCTGTGCATCAGTAGCCCCTCTCCTGGATCCAAACCTGATGCTGGTACCTTGGGAGGTATCAATTCACGCTCGTTGCACAGCCATGACTGGCACTAAGTGTTTTGTTATTTTCATCAAGAAGATTATAGGTCTAAGAAAACAGTAATTAAAGGAATAACTGTTTTCTCAGGCCACCTGCCTAATCAGGAAAATAAAAATGTTTTCAGTTCAGCCGAAATTGGTGTTAAAAGGAAGAAAGAACCAAACCAAAACAAACAAATGGGAAAAAAAGCCCCAGGTTAAACAAACTGCTTTGTTGAAATATTCAAATATTTGATGACTTTTTTAAGTTTCTGCATTACCTGTTTTAACTAATGTTGGCAGTTTTACATTAAAAATGTCTCTTTAAAAAAAAAAATTCGTTTTCAAAGCATGTCCTATTGGTATTTTCTGAATCCTTTTCCTGTATTTCCTCTCTTTCACTAGAACTGTTTGCAAATATGATCCAAATTTCACTAAATTTTCTATAACTCTACTGCCCTGTCTGTGTAATCTGTGTAATCAAAAATAGGAACTATTAAAAATTGTCATTAAAAAATCATCCCAGAATTTCTAAGTAAGGTGCTTTTAAGTTTTAAGATGTGATATGATATTTTAAGCAGGTATTTCTTTTTATTAAGTATTTAAGTATCCTTTAATAGCAGTTTTTCATATTAGTAGATCATCTTGTGTGTGTTTTTTACCGATATGACTGTATGAGAGCTTTTATTATTATTATAGTAGCAGTCACATTAGGGGTTCTAGTTCGTGACTACTGTAAAAGGTGTATGTTGTCCTGCTAGCACTTCTGAGAGCAATCTCAAGCCTCTTCTGCTCGTGAAAATTTCTTAAAAGTCACTGATTTTTTGGTTTGGTTTTGCTTTCTTATTCTTTGCTTTGGCCTTTTTGAAGAATTTTTTTCTTTTATCTTCTTATTTCCAAGCCTACGGAGGACACTATTTTTCATTTTCTTATTTTCCTTCCCAGCAGTAAGCAACAGAGATGACAGAGCAAATCCCAATGGTTTGTACTAATTGTGAGGCCTCTTAAAGAGTACTGATTACTTTATGACTGGAAATAAAATTGTGAGTTGAAAACACTAGAAACACAAGCCTAGAATTTCCCTCTGCCTGCAGTGATGCACTTATTGCATGGGCAAATTGTCACCACAAAATCACTGCGGTCTGGAAAATGACTCTTTATTCTCCTCTCAATTGCAGTTTTAACAGTGCACTGTTTGCCAGTGTTGCCACCCTGAAGAACTTAAAACTTCTGTTCAGGCCAAATGCCAGATTAAGGAAAAGGAAAAAAAGAAAAGCTACGCTGTTGCTGTCTATTTAGTACTATTTCATTTTGTTTTGTTTACTCTACCCTCTATCTTCTGAGTCACATATCCTGTGCACAGGTTTTAACTTAAAACTGTGGAGACCAAGAAATTCTCCAGTCTCTGATTTCAGTAGAAATGAGTGTTTCCTAGTATAAGGAGACTGATGATAAAATTGGAAGAGCTTGTTATACAGCTTGTGTTTGTCTTTTTGATATTCTGCTGTTTGTATGATTTACAATTAAAACCAAGTAAGTGCACAGACTGTTATTACAGCTGATTCTGAAACAGAAAGTCACATTAACTATTCAAGCACTTATTAAAATATCTGAAACCAGACTTATTTGTACTGCATCTTTACTGTTTATATGTATAATAAACATGCATAATAAGCAATAAGAGTCTGAGGTGGTGGTATATTTATACCAGCTATTTGTAGGGATATATTTGGGAGAGACTATGCTGGATCAATATATACACTATGTGTGGAGCTGTATGTCACTTAATTAAAGTATCAACAATCTAGTGATTATAGTGTAAAATTAGAAAAGAAGAGATGGACTCTGAAACTATTTACAGGTTTAACTGCTTGCGGTCACCAATGTGGTTGTTTAAATAAGGAACTTTATTTACACAACTTTATTCTGTCTTGTAGGGTTAAATTATATGACTTTTCTATACAGAATT
>VZSF01005206.1:0-10839 GCA_013398295.1 Chionis minor | reverse complement strand
GGCATCATTCCTCCCGGATCCCTGCCTGGGGGCTGCCGGGCGTTATTCCTCCAGATCCCTGCCTGGGGGCCGCCGGGCATCATCCCCCCGGGTCCTGCCCAAGCCACCGGGCATCATCCCTCCTGGATCCCTTCCCGGGGGCTGCCGGGCATAATCCCTCCGGATCCTGCCCAAGCTACCTGGAATAATCCCCCCGAATCCCTTCCCGGGTGCTGCTGGGCATAATCCCCCCCGATCCCGCCCAAGCCACCAGGCATCATTCCTCCCGGATCCCTGCCTGGGGGCTGCCGGGCGTTATTCCTCCAGATCCCTGCCTGGGGGCCACCAAGCATAACCCCCAGATCCCTCCCCAGCCGAGGGGGACAGGTACTGGGAACACCAGGGTGCAGTGGGCACCGTGCCCAGGTTTTTGATCATCTTTGCGGTGGGCACAGAGCGGAAAACAATGCCTGGTTGGTCCCTCCCCCCCAAATATCCCTTCTCCATGACACTTGCAGCTCCCCAGGTGGGTGGTGGTGGGGTGGGCGAGGGAGGGTGCTCATCCCTGTGTGTGCAACACGGGCTCTGGTGGGCGGCTGCAGCGCGAGTGGGCACCTGGCAAACCTCCCTGGAGCATGGCATGCCGGCATGGAGCAGAACGGTGTCACCAGCACCCATCACTCCCCCGGGGTGGCAACCCCACAAGTATTTTTGGAGGTGCCTTCCTACAGCTATCACACCTGACTCCCAGCCAGGGACCATCACTGCCAGCCTGTGCGGCCGCAGAGGGGCTGGAGATCCAGCTGTGCTCTCTGTGGTTATCCCACCCGGACAGGGACACCACTGGGTGCCCAGGATGAGGACAAGCGGATTCCCGTGCCATGATGCTTCACCTTTGCAAAGTGTTCCCCATCACAGAGCAACTGCAGCACTGGGCAGCACCCTCAGCCGTGTTTTAAGAGGAGGAAAACTCAGCTTTGAGTGATGCTGCTTCTAAAACCACGCTCCTTTCTCAGCAGATGGGTCCCATGGTGACCAGCTGCCGCGGGCTGGAGCTGCAAAGGTGCAGGGGGTGGTAGTGACCTTGCACATGGCCCCGTGCCAGGGGTTGTGTGGCTGTTCACCATGCTGGTATAGCCACGGCATAAAACCCACTTGGATCCAGGCCACGCAGCCTTTTGTGTGTGTGCAGCACTTGTAAAGATTAAGTTTATCTCCCCAAATTAATACGAGATTCCCAAAATTTTGAATGCTCGCTCCGGAGCTGCTTGGGATAGGGCTCAAGCCCCCGACCGGGCTCTGCTCTGTGCCATGAACCGGCCGGGGCTGCCATGCTGGGGGAGCCACTCGTGCTGCCACGTGGGGACATTGGGCCACGAACCACGCGCGGATCCTGCAGACAGTCTACTGCTAAAATACCCCCCAGCCCTGTGTGAGCGTTCCTCCTCCTCCTGCTGCAAGACAGCGGTCAGGGCAATATTGCTCATTGCAGGCATGCAACTCTGTCAAATAAAGAAAGAACGTATTTTCCATTACTTTGGAATTCCCAGTTCTCCCTCAGTCTCTGTCTACACACGGAGGTTTGAAGCCATGGAAGAAATCTTCCAAGAGAAATATGGTTAAAGACGGGCCTTGGCAGGAAAAGGCTAATGTCGCTAGAAAAATGTGTGCAGATTACGCCAAGCTGTTATTAAAAATAAGTGCTGCACTGTTCCCAGCCTTTGCTTTCCCTCATTTTTCTGGTAGTAATTGCACTTCTCCAGGAAAGGTCTCATCTGTCCAGGGGAAAGAATTTGTGTCCTCCTCATCACCTGCAAACAGGTCCTGTGCCAACCCAGCACCCTGATGATGCCCAGTGATGCTGCGGTGGGGTCTGGGTGCACAGGGAAGTCCAGATTGTTCAGCCATCTGGAATTCCAGAGGACTTTCGGAAAAACCTCAGCCCCATGAAGGGTGGGGGAGATGGCGTGGTCCCACACCTGCTCCACACCCCGGCCATCCTGGCCTGTTGCAGCATCCAGCATCATTCTTGGGGTATCAACTCAATCCCTCCCAAGCCGGAGCATCACTTAACCAGCCCCAGCTACTCTGTCTTGGGTTTTGGTCTGTCTTTGGGTCTTTTAACGTATGACTGAGGGTTTTCCATGGTTAAACAGAAGTTAAATAACAGGAGGGAAAAGCCTGTGCATCGAACTCAAACCCAGAGAGTAGCTCGGGAAGCTCAAAGCACCGGGCAGGGCCCCTTTCCTTCACGCGCTGGTGGGGTGGGAAGGGGATGAGCTGGGCTCACCAGCTCCAGCAAGCTCTGGACCTACAGGCTTCTCCTCCGCATGCATATGGATTTGGGTAGGGAGAACACCAATGTCACCGTGGGCTCCGTCCCTCCCCTCCGCCAGCCTCTGGAGAGGGTGCAAGGAGGGGATGATTCAGCACGTTCGTTTATCTGAGAATAAAGGAAGTAATTAAACATCAGCTTTCCTCCTGCTGCAGCCCTGTGAGGATGAGAGGGAGGAGATAAAAAGCCTTCAGACGGAAGTTATTTGTCTAAGGAGAAAAGTGGCTAATTTCTCTCTTGCTTTGCTTGTCTGCTTGTTAATGAAAACTGCTCGTCAGCAGGAAAAGGGAGCACCCAGAGAGGGGGGAGGAACTGCACCATCCATCGGTGGCTGGGCAGGCGGTCATTGGTGGCCTTCGGATGTCCCATCACTGTCGGGATGTCACTTCACCTTTGCAAAGCCCCCTGTGACATCCGGACACTAAGCCGGGGGCTGTGGATGCAGCCGGGTGTCGGGGAGCCCCCCCTCACCGCAGTCCCATGGGCCGGGGACTGGCACTCGCAAGCCGAACCCCACCGAGGGGTTTTCCCGATTCTCCCCGTGAATTTTTGTGCAAAGAGTTTAAAATGAGTTTGTGAAGGCACTTACAGGGAGAGAGAATAGAAAACAGCTTCGTGCCTGAAGCCTCCCGCCTGGCGCAGGGTGATGGATGGCGCTTAGCTTGGCTGGGCATGGAAATATTTAGTGTTATGAACATCTCTCCCTGAATATAATTTATTTTCACACAGATAATAAAGCACCAAACCTCATTGCTGCCGGGGCGGGGGGGGGTGCTTCGGGTGGCACCCAACCTCCGGTTTACAAAGCCCAGGTGGTTTTGCCCACGGTCTCCTTCCATCCCTGGCCGGGCAGGGCACCCTTGCGCTGCTCGCAGCGTGAGATCTGCACCTTCCCAAGGACCGTGATTTATTTGCAGAGGATGCCTGAGGTATCGCTCCCTGTTTTCGGCTCCCTGGGACACGAGGTGGGGCTTGAGACTATGGAAGCTCTTTCATTTGGAGGTTTATACAGACATATTTCTGATTGTATTTTGGCATGCCACGGCTATTTTCAAGACAGGCTGTAATTATTTGAGAGCGTAGCCCAGATCGCCTCCTTTCTCTCAGCACAGAGAGTTGGTTTTTTTTTTTTTTTTAATATTGTTTCCCGAAATGAAATTGTGAATTTGCAACTTAATCCAATGACAGGACACACGCGATGCCATCATCTGCAAGGGCACAGCGAGGCAGCGTGATTCACGTTTCCCATCTTGGTAATCAATTCACAGCAAGAATAAATAAGGCAAAGAAATATTTTAATTCTTTCCAGTAAGGGGGAGGGGGAAAAAAAAAAAGGTATGTGTATTCTAAGAAGCTGCTCATGGATATTTTATGAGCTGGGGAGGTTTTTGCTGGTCCTGCTGTATCTCAGCCCACCCTGTGCAGAGATGCTGAGCACCGCGGAGACGCAGCCGGACGCAGGGCAGCCCGTGCATCATCTTAGCATGGCCGAACGTCCTGGCAAACTGGGGGCTATCGGATGCTGTTCTCAGTTTTTTCAACTGAAACTTGATGAAATTGCCATTAGTTTTGGGAGAGCTTTTAAAAATGGGTTGCAATTTTTTTTGTTTGGTTTTTTTTTGGCCAAAATCATTTCATTCGGCTCCATCTGCTCTGCATTAAGTAACTGAAGCCCAAGCAGGTCGGATCCTGCCATCCTCACAAGGGATACCCCCTCCAGGCTGGGCATCGCCATCACCCCAGCGCTGCAGTTGTTATTTCAGTGCCCAGAAGAGGCACAAATGAAAACCATCACCTGGGAAAGGTTTTTCCAGCGTCTCGCTGCTAACCAGCGCAAGCAAGTTAATGACCGTACCACGGTCTCGTTACATCTTAGCAGCCTGAAGTTTTTAGTTTTCTTCAAGCCCAATTTCAGGGCTCGCTAGCTGCATTCAATCGCTTGCAGAATCCGATTTATTATTTACGTTGCAAGTTGCAGCCAGGCTTGAATTGATTTGCCGTGCTCTGATTGCCACTGCATGCTGGTGCGGGATCCAGAAACTGGTCGCTCACACAGCCAGGCTCCAAAATCAGGGATTCAACAGTTAGGGAATGCCAGGCTTAAAACTGCCCATGTATCCCGGTGCTCTGTGTTCTGCTGCCGCCTTTGGTTGCATCTCGTGGGATGCAGGGAGGGCTGGTCCTGGGGGAGGCAGCAGGACGGATTAGCTGGTGTCCCCCCAAGGGTCGTCACCTCATTGCTGTGGGGGAGATCAGGCGGTTGCAATGTGTCACCCCTCTTCTAAATAGCCCAGGTCTGGGGAGCAGGAGGGGCAAAGTGACACTGGTTTTTTGGAAGGAGCCGTGGACGGATGCACAGAACAGATAGGGAGAGCTGAAGCAATGTGAAATAACGGAATTGGGAAACCACTGGGAGCCCTGGTGTTTTGAGGGATGCTTAGCAGACCTTCTCCTTCTCCTTCTCCTTCTCCTTCTCCTTCTCCTTCTCCTTCTCCTTCACCTTCTCCTTCTCCTTCTCCTTCTCCTTCTCCTTCTCCTTCTCCTTCTCCTTCTCCTTCTCCTTCTCCTTCTCCTTCTCCTTCTCCTTCTCCTTCTCCTTCTCCTTCTCCTTCTCTCCCTACCCTGCCTGTGGTCACAGCCTGCAATGCCTTGGGTGGCAGAAATGAGCAAAAACCTCCCAAACCCAAGCCCGTTGCTCCACAGAAGTGGAGACCAGAGGCAGCAGGGGCTTGGGTAGGTCTAGTGGTGGCTGAGCCGTTGAAGATGGGCCAGGACCGGGCTCCAACACGGTGAACCAGTAGGCACGGGCATGCTGCCCTCGGCACCGGGACTCTCTGCACCCACCTCATCCGCCTGCCCAAATCACTGGGTGCTTTGGGAAACATTGGTCCATCTCCAAAAGCTCTTGACTTTAGATATGCCTGGATTAAAAGGCGATTTTAACGAACGCTGTTCGGGTAGCATCATTAGCATGCTGCTGGCAAGCAACCCGCGCCCTTGAGCTTTCTCCCATGTGGGGATTATTCCCAGCAAACCTCCGGCTGATGCCAGCTCCGCTCTCTCGATTGCCAAGGGTGCAAGCTCCATGTTGAAGAACCTTTAGCAGCCTCTACTAATTGTCTCTGAGATCTAAGATGGCTTTGGGGGAGATGTTCAAAGGCATCTTGCTCCCTCCCAGCTGTGGTGGGAGTTCGGCACCTGCCTGCTGCCGGCTCCAGTGAAGGTCCCTGCCGTGCACTGGTGCTCGGCCTGGCATGTGGAGAGGAGCAGGTGCTGCAGATACATCCTCGGGGCCCCTCCGCATCGTTGCATGGGACTAATTAAAATTTCAGGAAGTATATTTACCTAATGCAGAGTTGATTTTGCTAAGTAGGACATCCTGTCTTCAGAGGATTTCACGGCACGGGGTGATAATCAAGTGAGAACAGGCTCCAAAAGTGTTAATTTAGTAGCTGAGCCAACAGGGATTAAAAACAAGCCTCCGTTTTAGTCTTTTCTCACACTTGCACATCTGAAAACCAAGTAATCACCCCATTCGGGAGCGCAAAGCAGAGGCACCTCCGCCCAGCAAGCACAGTGTCAGTCGCAGGTGCAAATATTCCCTGGGGCTGTGGTGGCTGAATTCCATCTCTTTTACTTCCCAGGGCTCAGCCAAGGAGCTTGCACTGCTCCAGGTACCCCTCGGTACTGCCGGGGACCCCCGGGATGCCCCATCCCCATGCATGGCACTGGCACCGGCACTGGCACACGGGCAGGTGATGCTGGCACGGGCTTGGGTTGTTGCTCCGGGCTGGCAAGTGGGAGTTTTGCAGGCAGGGACAGGGAAATGGTGCTTGGGAGTGAGCACCCATTGATCCAGCCCCGCGGCCACAGTCTCACTGCGCTACGTGATTTTTAAAAACATGAAGTTTCAGCCTAGGGAGAGCCCCGGAGTTTGTTTTTCTGTTGTCCCGGGAGAAGCCGCAGCCGCCTCCGCTCTCCCCGGGGACACAGAGGTGGCTTTGTCCGAGCAAGGGGACCGCAGCGACCCCTCCACAGCAGCCCCGGCCATGGACTGGGCAGCTCCTCGCTCGGCTTCGGGCCAGATCCTGAGCTTCCCAGCCCCCAGCGGGATCCGCAGTAAATGAGCTCAGCCTCGTGCTCCCATCTAAGTGATTATTTTTCACTTTCAAGCCTTTGTGAGCAATTACGCGCTTGTCCGTGCCGACGTGTCCAGCATCCCTTACCCATCCTGGCTTTTCTTAGCAAGACGGGCAGAAACTGAGCTCGGAAAGTCCAAAACCAGAAGCAGGGTTGACTCCGTGCATTCAGGATAGAGGAATCACCGAGAGTGGCTGCTGCTGGTGACTCCATTCCTCTGGGGTTTTACTCCCCATCCACAGAAACGCTGTGGAGGAGCTCAGATGCGACACGCAGACCCGGAAGCAGGTCCATGCAGGTGGCACATCACATTTGCAGGTCTAACAGGTGCCATATTACCCCTTTGCCCCTTCAGATTTTGTCGCACCGGGGAGAAAGCGTCTCCTCCCCTCTTCTTGCCCCGTTTCAAGGTGTTTGTGTGGGGCAGAGGGATGTCGGCAGCACCCACATCGCGTGCGCCCCGCTCCTCCCCGCCATGGCACCGTGGGGACCGGCTTGACACCCACAGCCACTTTGCTGTGACCCGAGGAGGAGCTCGGGGCTTTCCCATCTCCCTGAATTCCCACCCCATCCACCGCCCTGCGGCTACAGGAATCAGAATAAGTGCCAATCAATAACCCCGTGGGGCTTTTGGCCACGTCCCTGCAGCTGCCCAGTGCCAGGGCTTGGGTAGCAAAGGGAAACGCCTGGAAAAATCCATGGGGGCATCCAAAGAGCAAGACATAGGCTGAGGAGGATGCTAAAGGACCGGATCCTGAACCGCTCATCCCTGCCATGCTCCCACACTGTTGGAAGGTCAAACCAGAACTCCCAGTGCCTCCGGTGCACGGGGTCAGCAGGATGTGCAGCTTGGTTCCTGGCTGCTGGCTCCCTCCTGTACTTGCCAGTATATATCTAATCCCGGGTCCATGCAGAGAGATGATTAAAAATCATTTACAATTGATTTTACTCAACCTATAAATTATTGAGTTTTCTCCTTGGTTGGAGCGTGCCTGTGCTGCAAACACCGGCCAGCTGTGGGAAAAGGGAAACCTTCCTGCACATGGAAAGGCTGGATTTGTGCTGGCGTTGTGTAAAGAGAGAAGATTCACAGCCTGAACACCAGCCACACGCTGGGGCGACCCTGCTGCTGACCCTCCCCTCAGCTCCATTTTTCAGGAAATTCCCCCCAAAAGTGAAATTCCTGCGGCTTCCACGGCCTCAGAAAAGACTTCCCTGCTCTCTCCGTCCTTGGCACAGCTTCTTCCCTTGGGTCCAAGAGGTTCCTGGTGGCTGCAGCCAGGCAGGATGGGCTCCCTTCACCCCCATCCCCTGGCAGGGACAGGGATTTATCCACCCCCTGGTGAAGACCCGCTGGGTTTCACCCAGTGCTCGATGACATGGGATATGCTGGAGCACGGATGCAGCATAAAATTGCTCGGGATACATAGAGAGGAGACCAGATTTGCTGGAACAGCAATGTCTTTTATTAGCCCCACCATAAAAGCCGCAAAAGGTGGTGGGAGCTGACAGGCCCTTCTCCCGCAGCCAAATCCTGCCCTGGCGGGGAAACGGTCCCATGGTTGGGCTTTGCAAAGCCGGCGATGCCAGAATTCCCTGCAACGGGCAGCGTTTGCAGAATAGCCTCTGCAGGGTCAGGGATTCTGGGGGTTCTGTGCTCCTCCCTGGTGCTGGGGATGATCCCATGGGCTCTGCCCTCGCTCCAGGGTGCCTGGCCAGGAAAGCTGGGACACTGCAGCCTTCCTCCCCCCTCCATCACCCCAACCACTTGGCAAAAGTAATTTTTTTTTTTTCCCTCTGGCGAAACCCAAAAATAGATTGATGGGAAGCGGCTGGGGGCTGGGTCGCCATTAGCATGCAAAATGGGGCTATTTGTCTTCTCCCGCAGCTGGTTTCTGCTCTAAGGTTTGGAGCTTGGAAACCAGGCAAGGGCTGGCAGCGGGAAGCGGGGCTGGATGCTGGGAGAGGGCTGCGGGAGGTGACAGCCCCCAAACCGGCCCCGCTCCCTTCATGCATCTCTCGCTCTCCATTTCCCTTGTGATCCGTGACCCCAAGCCTCTCCCAAGGGACAAGGACCATTTGGCTCTCTGTAACAGTTGGACACTGACCTCAGGGTCTGCCAGAGACTTTGCAAATGGAAGCTAATTAATCCTGATGCTCCTGGTGTGGGTGGGCGGGAGAAACCTGCTTGGTGCTGCTGGCTGGGGAAACTGAGGCAGGAGCCCTTGGGATGCTCTCGAGTGCCCCTGGGAGGATGGGTTGTGCAGGCAAAGGGGAGGCTGCACCCCGAGGGGATGGATCCCTGCACCCCAAGGGGACGGATCCCTGCGCCCCGAGGGGTTGGACCTGTGTCCCCTGTCCCTGTGGGATGCCTCCAGCCCTCGGTACGGCTGTCCCCGCTGCTGCCATGTGGCAAAGCTGGGGGTGAGAGACCCCCGGGCTGGTAAAACAACGAGCACAAAAACCAGCTTCTGCTCACGGAGCTAATTTGTCTCGGAAATCGTTAGCGGGTGGGAAGCAGAGAGAAAGGAGGGGAAGGCACGGGCTGGGGAGGGACGAAGGTGAGCAGCACAGGGGGCTTCATCCCACTCCGGGCACTGCTGGAGCGTTCCCGGCCCCTTTTGCCCCTTTTTTCTCCCTGGTCTGGATGGGGGTTGCTCAATACAGGGTGTCACCTTCGCTCCCCAGCAAGGACACTCTCCTCCCAGGGCTGTTCCAAGCTGTCCTCAGTAACTGCTTGTTTCCTAATAATAATTGCCATAGATTTTAAATGCTGTGATAGTGCAGCTTCAGCATTCTCATCAACCCCATCCCCATCATCCCCACCAACCCCATCGTTCCCATCATCCCCATCATCCTCATCATCCCCGCCAACCTCATCATTCATATCATCCCCATCCCCATCATGCCCATCACCCCCATCATTCCCATCCACCCCATCCTCCACATCCCCACCATCCCCACCATCCCCATCCCCATCCTCCTCCTCCCCATTATCGCCATCAACCCCACCATCCCCATCCCCATCCTCCTCATCCCCATTATCCCCATCCTCCTCATCCCCATCCCCATCATCCCCATCACCCCCATCATTCTCATCAACCCCATCATCCTCATCACCCCCATCAACCCCATCATCATCCCCATTCCCACCATCCCCACCATCCCCATCCCCACCATCCTCATCCTCGTGCCCACCATCCCCATCTCCAGCAGAGCCGGCTGCAGGCAGCGCCCCGTCAGACCAGGGCTCCACCGGCTTTTCCGGAGCGACGCATCATCTGCTCCCTTAATTACTAACGCAAAAGGCGACGGGTCGCGTCTGTAATTAATGAGCAAAGAGATCCCAGTTGCTCAGTGCCGGTGCGGGCTCTGTGCCGGGCGTGGCACGGGCTGGCGGGGGGTTTTGGTTATTGGAGAGAAATTCGGAGGGAAATGGGTGGTGCAGGGGCTGGTGTCCACACGCGTGTGTGGGTGCCGCAGGGACGTGGGGCACAGGCGTGTGCTCGGGTGCGTGTGGCCACGGCTGCTTGTGGGCGCAGGCCAGGGTTGTGTAAGAGCGTGAGGGGAGGTGTGGGGTCACGGGGGAGCAGACATGGCTGTAGTTCCTTGCACACCTGTGTGTGTGGGGCCACAGGGGAGCAGATGAGGCTGTAGCTCCTTGCACATGTGTGCGCGTGGTCACGGGGGAGCAGACAGGACTGTAGTTCCTTGCACACAGCTGTGTGGGGGGTCACAGGGGAGCAGACAGGGCTGTGGTTCCGTGCACACGCGTGTGCGAGGTCGTGGGGGAGCAGACAGGACTGTAGTTCCTTGCACACAGCTGTGTGGGGGGTCACAGGGGAGCAGACAGGGCTGTGGTTCCGTGCACACGCGTGTGCGAGGTCGTGGGGGAGCAGACAGGACTGTAGTTCCTTGCACACAGCTGTGTGGGGGGTCACAGGGGAGCAGACAGGGCTGTGGTTCCGTGCACACGCGTGTGCGAGGTCGTGGGGGAGCAGACAGGACTGTAGTTCCTTGCACACAGCTGTGTGGGGGGTCACAGGGGAGCAGACAGGGCTGTGGTTCCGTGCACACGCGTGTGCGAGGTCGTGGGGGAGCAGACAGGACTGTAGTTCCTTGCACACAGCTGTGTGGGGGGTCACAGGGGAGCAGACAGGGCTGTGGTTCCGTGCACACGCGTGTGCGAGGTCGTGGGGGAGCAGACAGGACTGTAGTTCCTCGCACACGCGTGTGTGTGGGGTCACGGGGGAGCACACGAGGGAAGGCGGATCCCACACCTGGCGGGAGCGGGACACGTGCGCGTGGCTCCGCGAGCTCGCGCGTGCAAATGCGCGTGCAAATGCGCCCGCGCGTGGGTGGTGGCAGCTCCCGGCCGCGCCGCG
>VZSF01005201.1:0-116301 GCA_013398295.1 Chionis minor | reverse complement strand
CCCTGGTCGGGTGGTCTGTATCATTGAAGAAAACCTTAATTCAAAATTTCATTCTATTTTTCATTTAATTTTACTCACAGTTCATTTAATTTTACATTGTAGGTGACAATGAAATGACTCAATGTCCCTGAATTTTTGGTTCATCAGTTTTTCAAAGACTGCCAGTATAGAAGGCATTTGGTACTGTTTTTTTTTAACTCTGCCACTTCAGCCAAAAACAAAGAGGCCAAGGTAGATTCAATAAAAAAAACACAAGCCCAACAGAACTGCAAAAAGAAATCTAGTCCCACTGACAAAGGTATCAAAATGTCTACCTACCTGAATGACACCAGAATTTCATATTTTCTGTCTTGCACGCTATTTTTGAACCTTGTTGGCCAAATACATAGAAAGCATATTTGGTTCTCTATTGTCTTATCAAGGTATGAATGGGAATGTGACAGACAGTAGAAACAGATCTTAAATTCCAGAAAAGTTAGCCATCATATTCCTTAATAAATAAGACTTGCTCTACCTTTCTGGGATAAATATTTCATCAGTCATTTGGGCTGATTTTGAATAAAGTGAATCAGAGTTACGAATAACTTGGGCAGAGTTATTTGCTCAAGCTTGTCTACAGCATTGCTGGAGAACCTGTAATTAAAACAAGGAATTCTCCTATTAAGTCCTTGAGATAAACTCTAGGAATATTGGACAAACTGTAATGCAAATTTCATTTTAAAAATAAGATTCTTTGGGGTAGGAGGGTTACTGAATATTCCTATTACCAATCAGAAGAGTAGTCAGACTTATCTCTTGTTGGCATGGATCTTCATGAAACAGATATTTCTGATTAAGATATCAATGTCTCCTGGAGGAGCTGGAGCAAAAGATCCTGCTCCAAAACATGTTTCTATGTTAGCCCACTTGTTTACATAGTGCTTTCATATATATTAATCTGCCATGAAATTTTCAAGATGACCGGAGAGGAATTTCTTTGAAAATAATCTGCATTTGGTTAGATCATGAAAATGTTTAATCACCTATGAGCGTTTCATTTCAAACTGCACTAGAATCTGGCCGTAACTGTTACATGATTCTCCTTAAGGTACGATTGGAACTTTGTACTGAAGCTGTCTGAAACCATTTGAGAACCACTGTAAATTATTAATGAAAGAAGGAGCTGCCAAAGAACACACAAACCAGGTTGGCCATAGAGGAAAATCCTCAGGCTTTGAAGATGGCCGTGCTTGTCAGATGAGTCCCACGAGTTATATATTTTTAATGGAAATGCAAAATTCTTTTGTATACGGGGTCAGGAAAGTGCAGTGTCTGCCCATCTTATTTACAAGTAACATCTTTTGAATAAAGAGATTTTGCTTCAACAAGAGAGAGCATTTTCAGAAAATAGAGCAAATCTTTTCAGTAGGCAAGTCTGTGTTTTCTGTTTCCTTTTCTTTTCCACATGTAAATATATGTGAGCAACTGCTCTGTGTAATGTAAATATGCTTTTATTCTTATAAAATATACAATCACAACATAATTCAGATTTGGAATTGGTTTTCAGACCTTTGAAAGATGATGAGTGTTTATTTCTAATTTTAAATTAATTAAATAATTTATCTTATAATTTCTTTTGTCTAAATTTATAAACTCTGCATCCAGAATGTGGCTCAGGACTGTCTTGGGCTTCTTCTTTGTCACTTATTCCAGGCAACATGCTACACTTCTACACAGACAGAGATGAAAAAGTGATGATATGAGATAGGTGATTTTACTCAGAAATTTTTCAATACTTTTAAACCAAGCATATTCTGTATTGGCTCACTTTTTAAAGACTGTCATGACATTATAACCACGTGAAAAAACTACTGATAGTCAATCAATAGGAGTATTCTTGAAAACCTGTATTCCACTCTACCACAGAGCTTTGTTTCTATTTCTTCTGAAGTTTTAAACAGTTACGGTGATATGACACATTTACAGCAAGCAAGCTTAGCACAGAGGTCAAGTCAGCCCTAGAGGCAAGTACATGTTGATGTTTATGATGCTCTAAATCTGAGAAAGTGAACACGTTTGGAGCCTTTTTGATGATTAATGATCCTTGCCTTTCTCAATTAGAACAATGCTACAGAGCTGGAGGAAAATGGTATATTTTTATTTTCTCAGGTCCTTCCAGTAAGAATAAGGTATTTTCTTTTCAAAAGAGGAACAGCAAAGGAGCAGCAGCAGAAATACAGACAGATACAAACTGCAAATGTTTCACTTACTGTAGAAAGAATATGCAGGAAAGTATAGGCATATACCATTTTGAAAGAACAAGCAAAATAGGCAATTATGTGAAGATGCCTTCTTCCTATATCCAGGAAATGTGTGGAGTATGAGATGAGGAATGGATTCCTTTTAGAATAACATTTACCACACCTACTTGCAAGCAAAGTATGCTTTTCCATAACTGAAACCTTTCACTTCAATGAGCAGAACAGGGAGACCAAGGACCTGGAGCTCTTTTATGAAGGTCTGTCCAGCAAAACACTATATATAGGTCTGATTATTGAGGAGTAAAGGTCATGCTTTGAACTGCCTTCTGGCTTTTCTCCCAAAGCTAAAAATACAACCTATCCCAAGTGACAGAAAAGATTTTCAATCGTGATACTCATTTATCTCTTCTAAGCCCGTGGTATTTTCTTCAAATCAATAAATCTATATTTAGTATCCTAACAGTAGAGAACAAAATGTGTGTTTACTGGAAAATAGTTGCATTTCAATGCTTAACTAAAAGTGGCAATCAGATACATTCAGAGTGGCATAAAGATAATACATATACAGGAGCATGAGCCTATTTCTGTGCAGAACAACTTTACTAGCTTCGCTTAGCATTACAGGTAATTTAGGATATGACACTATGACTCTAATGACACATAGGTACTGTTACAGTTCTTGACAAATTTCCAATATATGAGATAGCTAACAGTTAATGACTCTCTAGCTAGCAACTGCTGCTAGCAAATATTCCTAGTGTATAATGTAAAATGCAAAGGAATTACCATTTTTTTGAAATTTAGCAGTACTGTTTGTGACACATTTATTAATAATTTAGACTGCAGCAGTTCTCACATATTATGTTACCCACTTCTTCACACATTATTTTTTTAGATATCTACAGATTCCATAGGTATGGTTACGCAAGAAATCATTTATAGACTAAAAAGAGAAATTCAAAAATTCCTAAGGTGTAACTAGTAATTTAAAATATACTATTCTGAGGAAAGGAAATCTAAAAAACCTACAGTAGTTCTCCACATTCCAAAATTTCTACACACATCCATTTTAGAGATCCCATAAACCAGGAGCTTCATATCATGGTATCTTATAGTTCCACAGATTGAGAGTTCACTCTAAGTTTCTAGAAGGAAATGTACAATTCTTTGATGTATATCAGGGGAATTAATCTATATGTAGTCTGTGTTCAGAGTAGCTCACTTTATTCCATTCTAAATGGTGCCACGGCTTTAGCTACTCTTGTGCTGTTTGTAGAAAGGGAACCTGTGGATCTAGAGAGGTTGCCCTTCTAACCATATATAACATGTAGCTTCTAAATAACAGCAGAGTTTCCACAGCACTCCCAAACATGGTAGACATGCAAAGAACTTTCTTCTCAATTTTTCAATGCTTTTCATTTTTTTTAGTCAAATTGTTGCAGCAAAAAACAATACTCTAGTCTGAACAGCAGTGATATTGCGTAATGCAATGCAGATACATTTAATCAGCATTGACACACTGATGAGAAGGTAGATGGAAATAACCATTGACTTGCTATTAATACCATAGCAAAGGATAAAAATAATCCCTTGAGATCATAAAAAGTATTGGAAGGGATGGTAAAGCTGAGTAGGAAGCATATTTTAGAAGGTAATTCTATTGCAACAGGAACTTTAAAGTTGAAAGAACTCCAATGGCATCAAGTCCCACCTGCTTCTATTGCAGAGAATCACAACAAATAATGTTTACTAAACTTACTAAGTTCCAACTTAAACAAAGGTAGGGGGTTTGGACAAACTGCTTGAAAGGCTGTTTCAGAACTTGATTATTTTAATGATTATGTACCTTTACCTAATTTTCAGCTGAAGTGGGCACCTGAGCCATTAATAACCATTTCTTCCACTACTGCTGTTGATTTTGACTCAAATATTTCTTAGCTCATCCCCATGTGTTTCCATACAGGACATGTCTGCCGCCTTAACCTTCCCTTTGTAAGGCTACATATCAGTTTTCCTTAGCAAGATAAGCCTCTCATTCTCCTGGCTACCCTTCTCTGCACCTATGCTGATTTCAGTTTAATTTTCCTGAATTGAATGCTCACAATGGTACTTAGTGTTTCAGATGAAGCGTCAACAGTAAAGTGTCTTGTAAAGTGCCTTCATACGTACCTTATGAAATGCATTTTAGGATCTCATTTGTCTTTTACACAGTTTGTTTGCTAGTTAGCTGCTAGATTTGAGTATCACCATCATCAGTTTATGTTGAAAGATATTATTCATTCTGGAACACCTGAGCAAAAACACTTCATGGATCTAAAAGCTGTTCCAAGGTCACAAAATCCTCTTCCAAACACCACTCATTCCATAGGTTAGTATTGCACCAGTATACATTGTTGAATAATTCTCCGGTGCCATTTAGATACCTATCTAACTGAGGTTTTAGTAATCATAGCACCCCTCTTCACACTGTCATATCTACTTCATTGATCAATGCAGGAAGCTTCATAAATGTAGATAAGGTATTTTCCAGACATTTTGTAATTAGCATTGCAAGATGAGCTATCGTAATTGCTTTCCTGACAGTAGTTTCTCATAATTTATAATGTCTTGATATATAATGCATATCCTGTAATGCATTTCAACCAATCTGTAACTATCACAGTCAATCATCTTGGAACAGTGTCACAGTATGAGCTGCTTTTAAGTCTACAGTAAGTGTTCTGTTTCAAAAATTTGTTGTATTACAGTAGGCATCATTGTTTTACAACCAGGCCTGCATAAACCCTATGGGATTTCACTGAATAACTTGTTTGTCCCTGGCATGTTTCTGTCCTTAAAATCTAGGCATCAATGAAAGCAATCAAAGATTAATTCAGACTATACACTTTCCTCCTCTTAGTGGAACATGACTGATGTCAGCAATTTTGTTATAAAATGAAAGTTTCATACTCTCCTAGAAAGCAGTCAAGTTCAGGTTTTTAGCTGAAACTTTCTGGCACCTGATAATGTTATCAATTAAGGAACAGTCAGCACTGCCTTGGCCAAATCAAATCTAATCATACTGTAGGCACAATTGATACACACAGCTCAAGAAAAATTTAAGCTGGAGTTTTCTATTGCTTGATACTGGCAAAGAAATGCCCAGTGCTGGCAAAATAATTGAACCTGTACAATCTATTTAATAAGGTAATTACAACTAAATGTTTCTGAAAATTAATCTGTAACTGTAAACAGCTTTTCATTGATGCTGAAAGAATGAGTCTTGTCCTCTCTCTGCTGAAAGTGCTTACTCTTGACCCCATGTTACCCCCTTACACAATGGGATGTGTGTCTCTCTAGTGACCTGGAATAGGGAGGAGAATGGAGTTAATATTAGCCAGCCAAAAACCAGTTTAATTTTAGTTCACTGTGGTTTCACATAGCTACACAATCATCTGTACTTGTACAAAGGAAATGGTTGCATAGAGTGGAAATTAGCAGTCCAAGACAGGCCAGGACTGCTTCTGTTTGCAGAAACATTGGCTTATGCTGATGCAAAGCTTCTGCAAAATTTAGCCTTTAGTTGCACTCCTCAAATGGCTGTTCATATGGACAGTGACTGCTCTTTGAAATTTTTAAACACTGTAAAGTAGACAAAAAAATTATTTATGGAAAATCTCTTAGTAATGAAGATACTTCTGAAGATGAGAAACTGTATTAACTACCAGCAATTTCTAACCAAGTACTCACATAAAATGATCATAATTATAGTACGTAATACTTTAAAAGTTTTTTTACATATCATTTACAAAAACCTCCCAAACATGCAGAGCTTACACATTTCACCAAATGTAATTTTTTTCCTGTCAAATATTGTATAAATGTGACATAAAGAATTCTCTTGTACCAACCACCAGAAAGAACATGCAATACACATTTCTTCACTGCAAGGATAATTTATGTTCTGAGAAGCAGCAGCCTGAAAAACTCACTTTCCTAGTCCAAAGGAAACAGAGTCAGTCAAACACTCCCATGCTGCATCTCCCTAAAAAATGTATACTTTTTTTTTTCTCATGCTTTCCTTGCATTTTAATGGCTTTTTATGGTGCATTCTATTGTATTTTGTGTATGTTCTTCTTCCTTCTGAGCAGAAAAAGTCTCATTATGGGCTTACAGTACTCACCTGCCATCAGAGAAAAACAGCTTTATGATTTGATCTGGAAGACATCTGAAAGATAAATTTCCCTCACTGAAATTGACTGGGCTAGGGTGTTCTACAGATGTAACTCTAATTACAGTGAGTCTTAGATGCCTAATTACCTAAATAGCTCTATGAATCTGAGCTTTATTTGAGAAGAATGGTTACAACTGTTGTGACTTGTTTCCCCAAAATCTTTTACTTATCTCTTTATTTTACACAATTCAACCTGCTTGCAATATTTAACACCTTTTCAAGGTGAAAACCCACTTGTAAAAAAAAAAAATATGGGATTGATCAAACTTCCAAATATTTGCTGCTTTCTTTAAAACCTCTCAAACTTCACTGAAACTAAAGAAATCTGTACAGCTTTTTCATAAATTATTTCAACCTAAGATGCCTCTGTTTCACATACAGGCTCATACATTTCTAAGTACATTTGATAACTGGGTATTTCTATGCTTTTTCAGTATATATGAATGGCTTGTGCGTACAGGCAGCTTCAAGTATTTCTCCTCCCTCTTTCACTGTCACCAATCTGCCTACTCCTGAATGGCTACAACGTGTACTGGCTGACCCTGGGTACTGGTTTCATCCATCTGTATCTAGAATCTTCCCTCCACTTTTAAATGCAACAGAGGAGACAAACAGGATATCTAAGAGTGGCCCTGGAGTTTCACAGTACAAAACTGAAGTCAAACATATTTTAAAGAAAGCAAAAATGACACTGGATGGAAAAAAATGCAAATCTAGTCTGAGGTGTGGTGGCAATAACATGAGATAAACCTGTTAGCTGTGGGTTAAGAGGCTTGATAAAAAAAAATAAATCCTTACAGTCTCAGTTTGTGCATGTCTGTATGTCTTACTAACAAACATCTTTTTCTCTCGCAGCCCTGCAGCATCAGTTTCAGCAGTGGCTCCCTCAATCATCAGTTTTTCCCTGAAAATTCCCACCAACCTCGCACCTTGTCAGCATTAGCTGGTGTAGCAATTGTAGCCATGGGGCTTCTCATTTTGCTGTACGGAGCAGTTCTGAGCACTGAGATAAATCACAGTGATAAGATGCAGGCTGCTGCTCCTCAGCAGCATCTCATTGATGAAGCTGCTCCAGCATTAGAGCACAGGTTAAACAGTTAGAAAAGAGTTAAAGAAACATCTTTCTCCACCTATGTGGCTTGGGTTATTTTGAGGTTTTGTCAGGAAAATCATTAATTTCCATTCCACACAAGAAATTACTATACTTCATATTAAAAATAAAAAATAAAAATCTTTTCGCTTTCAATGACTTTCAGTGATTTTGTTCTTTCTTGCACAATATACACTCTGTTTATTCTGAAATAAGACTTACTATATTTTAGTTGGGTAGCTATTTTTCATTATCCTTCATTTGACAAGAAAATAAATGCTCTTACTCTGGTTTTGTACAACATTTAAATAAAATAAAGCCTATTTACATTAATTTTCTTGTGGCAAACTACTGTATTCATTTCTTTAGTATTGTGCCACATTTTCTAAGCCTTCTTCCCCCAAGCATCTCTAAAATTGCTTGCTGTTGAAAATATTTTTAGTTTTATTTGAAGATGTTATAACCAGTAGTCTGTACATTGAATTAAGTAATCTTATGGTTAATAAAACCTTATTGCAATAGCCTTTTTAACACCAATATATATTAAAGGAAGTCCAGTGAAAATTTGTTGAGTATGTGTTTTCCTCGACGCAGAATACTAATAGGTAGGAACAGGTATTAACACATAGTAGTTTGGTGTCTAATTTTCTTCAACATCTGTAAGAAAATAATTGAGACTCAGATACCTAATTGCCATTTCTGTCATTTAATTCCTCCTCCAATATGCCTTTGGGGTTGTATTTAGATACCAGAGTAGGTGTGAAGGTGGAGAGAGACAAGCAGATGTTAAATGGGATTTCCTTCCGTCATTCAGCACCAATGGATTCTGAGTAATTATATGGCCAGCCTAAAAGGATTATAATTTCCATTTAATTTACTAACACTACTAGAGTGGTTGTTTTTAAACTCTTCTAGTGTTGTTCACTTTCTGTACAGGCTTTTACAGTTAATGAATATATAAACTGAGTCAGATATATTTCATAAAATAGAGAAAGCATACTTTAAAAGCAGATGCTACCAGATGCAAGCAGCTAATCATGCTGGTATTAAAAATCTTTCCCGTTGAAAAAAAAAAAAGAAATTGCTGTCAGGCTACACTTCATCCATGATCAGTACTTTAGGGGCTAAAGGTGATTACTCTGGTGAAAGCTATTTGTATATTTGACCCATATTACAAAACTAATATTTAGCAAATATCTATTACTTCCTTAAATATTGTAAGCAAAACCAGCTAATGGAAACCTATAGCTACAGAAAAACATTCATTGGAAAGTAATTCCTGTATGTACAAAACTGAACAGAAAAGATCATTATATAAGCCATATGAAATGATTGTGTAATGCAAGTCTTCAGTGAGTTAGTGCAAGTCTGAGCTCTTGTATTTGTAGACACATCAACGAACAGTGAATCTTTTTCCACATAAAACTACATTTTGCCTTTATTCCTACTACACTAGGAGCTATTGACATTCAGGTCCTGATCAGGGCACTCAGTCAGGGCACTCAGTCTTCACCTAAACTAGGTGATGTGGTGGGTAGAAAGAAATGTAGTTTCTTCCCTGATCTATGAAAGCGAAGCATTGGGAAGGAGGTAGGACAGGGTACCGCATGTCTGGGTCTAATTCCAAAGTACAGGAGTTGGTGGCAATCAAGATAAGCATCTGCCTAGGAAGGCAGTAGTAATACCAACTACATTTTAGAAATATTTTCAAGTTCTGATATATGGCTTAAATGTCTAGAGTTCAAGGACAGAAGCCAAATTGCACGTTCTAGTTTATACTGTAGTTAATGAGAGACAGATCTACCCTAAGTCAGGGTGAGCTCGCACCATGTCCCACGTTGCCTGAGAAGGGCTACTGTGGAGCACCCCAACCACTGAAGCACCACAAGGCTGGCAGGCAGCTCCTCTTCCGCGCCAGTATCCTTTGGAGGAAATCTGGTCAGCTGCAAGCTTCCTGAGAGAGGCAGAAAGCAGGTGCATATATACTCATATTTCTGTTGCTAGGCACTCAGCATAGCTCATATAAGTCATGACTGTTTGTTTCTGACATTTTAAATAATTACCTGAGACATGAAGCAATGTCAAAACCATCCAATATAAGCACTTTGATAAGAAGAATGTAGAGCACTTCTATATTTCTAAATAAAATGGCTCAGCACACAAAAAATGTGCTAGTTTATCAACAGACAGAACAGTAGACTTTCTTGTTATTGCATAAAACAGAAAGAGAAAATAATAGCAGAGTAAATGGTGACAGAATCCTAAAAATGAATAAAACTGGTTGGAAGCACTGTCTCACAATTTCTGTGTTGTGACTTTTAACAAACCATGCTTTCCCATGCATGTCTGTCTGTGGTTAAACACAGAGGAGCTGTAAGCAACTGGAAGCAAAATATCCACTCATCAGTCAAGCAGATTATTCCTAGCTATCGCAATAATATTAAAAAAACCCAAACCAACTACTAGTGTAAGCAGCAAAAAGCATTCATGTTTTCACAGGCTGAATTCCTTCCCGTTTCCAAACAAGACTGTTAAATGGCAAAGGCAAAGACCTGCTGAAGGGTTAAACAGAACTAAAGGACGGCAACATACAGCCACATATGCTTATGTATATTCGGCTCAAACCATCTGCTGTTCATATGTGAAAGCTGCTAAATACGATATTGCATCATAGCAGAAATTCTTGGGGGCAGGATATTGACTGTTCAAGACCAACCCGTTAGAAGAGGGTCAAGCTGTATAACAAATAAAGAAAAAATAATCCACAGCATATTTAAGAGATTAGGACAACAGAAAGATACAAGAGCAGTCAGATGATTTTACCAGTCACAGAACTGTCATTACTCAATTGTAATGAGATGATCAGGCAAACTCTCCTTAGCTATCTACACCATTCATGAAAATACCACCTCTAATTAATTTCTAAGTTTTAAACACCACACTGTGAGCCCTTTCCACTGAGATGATATTTTTTAACTTTCAAAATTATCTACTGATGTAGTAGGGATGTAATTTTAAAGCTTTTGCTAGTGCCTTGTACTTTGTACTGGCATATATAGGATTTTGAGAGGCTAAGTACTGTTATTAGTTCTATGAATATTTTATTTCCTAACACCAGGACCTGTATAGACTTTTGTTCTAAAATTTTCCCTCCAGTCAAGGTTTAGGACTTAGTCTGACAACTGGAGAACTATCAAGGAAACTATTTCTAACTCCATCTCATCTAACAGATGAGGAAATTTATTAGTGGAACCAATTTCCAAGATAATTTTCATTTCTTTGTTCAGCAGCAGGGAAAAGATTGGAGGACAAGGTAGATTGCCTGTGCCACCATTGTTGCTTTTCAGTAGCATAACCAGTTTTCTCACATTGGCAGAAAGCACAGATGTTACGCTGTCCCTTAGGGGATATTTTGTCTGTAGAAGAAGCAAAATTTCAATGTATCTTGACTGTGTAGAAGTCTCCTTGTGTTTCCTGAGGGTGTAGAAAGTATGAATAAAGCTGAATATTTCTGGCAGATGAGAGCTGCAAAGGAAAAATAATAAATAACGATACATTAAATAGTGCTGTACAACATAATACAGCCCTGTGTGATTCAGAAAAGGAATGTAGACAGTTATTCACATTTCGTATTTTAGCATGACAATCACAGATAGGCAGTATTCTGCTCTCATGTAGGCAAAAAAGTATGAAGGGCTCAGGACTAGAAGGAATTATACGGAATTGAATGTTTATTATGAAAACATGAATTTGTCCTCCTCTGTATTAAGTGCCGCGCCAGCTCCCACAAATGTAAGTATCTGCCTAAGCCATTTCAATGCTACAGTTTAGTTTCACACCCACAGCATTCTGAGAAACTAGAAAGAATTCTTCCTCTGCCACGTGAAAAGAAACATGCATCAGATATACAAGTCCAAAGCATTCTAGCTGCAAATTGGAACAGAGCCTGTACACTGGACTGGAACTCTGAAGATAACACTTTATTTGTAACTGAAAAACAGTGATAGAGACTCTTCATGGAGGTGGGTAATATAGGCAACAACAAAACATAAAAAAATAACTTATGAATTTTGCTCCAGGGAACAGAATAGGATTAGTGAGATGGATGGAGTATAAAAGCCCTTTAGCAAAGTATTGTATGCCAACCTTCATTTCTCCACCTTCTACAGTATTGCACCAAGACACAACCTGTGTGATATTTCTGCAGGGGCATGTCTGAAGATCGCAGTCTAGCAAAAAATTAGTTCTCAAGTGTTCCATAATATTCTCAGCATTTCTGAACAGCAAGAGTACTGTATATCAGAGTTATAGGGCTCCTAGATCAGATCTGGATGTATATAAATGCTTTATCAAATAATATGTTATACATTAAATATGCAATTTCACTAGTAAATTATTGCCAGAGATGGTACCGAATGCTGTATATGTAACCTCCATTACAAAGTTTATATATTCCAGTTTATGAATACTCGATTATAAAATAATCTGCAATGTACTAAAATAATCATGTATACAAATCTCATTGACAGCAATTTATAAATATTTAGAAAAATTAATGTCCACTATATTTTTATAAGTTTTTTATAAATACTCCCTTTATTTAAATTTTTAATAGATTTTGAAAATTTGAATGGTCAATATATGCATGTACATTACTTTAGACTGCATACATTAATTTAGACTGTGCAAGCAATACAGCTGCTAATTTTCTAATTTATAGGTTTCTAGTACTAGTTTTTAGCTTATGTCATCTGTTTTTACCAACTTCAATATTTTATGGTATCCTTTCCACTGCACGTGTATTCCAACAGTGTAGTTCACATAGAAAATAAATGGAAATAAAGAGGTGGGTTTTTTCCCCAAGATCAGTATAGCTTCAGTCTACACTGTGGGCAGCATATAGTGGTCTAATGGTCTTGGTCTTCTGACATACTTTGACTTTAAATGTTATATACCACCATATTGACAAGAGAAATACACACTCCCATCAAGTCAGTTTGACAGGTGAAAAAAATGAAGCTTTCTCGCATGCCAAGAGGCTTATGCTACTCAAGGGCTTTCATAGTTCTGCTGGTCAAGGCCTCCTGTTTCAGGAAGGCATTACATGCAGAATTCAACTGCACACTTCCACATCTGTAATATCACTGACATGAGCAGGGGCTTAGTCTCTGTCAAAGCTTAGCGTAGTCTAGCACTTCAGATATCACTTGTGGCGGAAACAAATTAAAACGACACATATTTTATACTGGAACAAAACTTAGTAACATGAACTGAGTTTTGTATACTATCATTAATGTTTCCAAATGATGGATCTTGTTAAAACTAAAATCTTCTATCTGAGGGCAACATATGGAAATGTAATTTTATTGAATAAAAGTCCAGTCACTGAAGACTCGGCCAATCAACTACAGCCTCAAGCCCTCTAAACAAAGCAAAACCTTTATGCTTGAGACGACTACCACAAAGATTAGCGGGCAGAAGAAAAATAGACAGATCGCTAGCATTAAGGACAAGGAAAGCATCCTCTCTCCCTGCCAGGGCTTAAGTAGCAGTTTTCATCTCTCTTCATGATGAGCATTCTTTGTAAATTGCTAATTGCTCAACACCTACCACACTGCACTTCCTGACACAGGAATGTGGGCTTCAGTAAGGATGCTTTCCTGAACATTATGACAGGATTCAGGATTTAGTTACAGATACTTTTCCCTGGAGAGAATTATGGGTTTTTCACGTCTTGAGTCCTACAACTTATATAAATGTTTCACAGAAAAATAAACAACCTTGGTTTCAATTACTTGAGTAAGACTTAGATTTCACATCAAAAATCTAAGCAGCTTATGCAGGACCCTGTTAAATGTGGCCTTTACTATGAAAATAACCCAGCTGCTAAAATGACCTTCATATTCTTCTGAAGTGTATCATTACCTGGTGTGATAACTCTGAGGTGGCAAAAGCATCACAGCATCTAGACATCTAGACAGTCATTATAGTTTGAATGCTAAAAATTTGCTTTCAATTGCCTTCTGTTTGTATGAAATTCATCCTTGTCCAGCTATTCAAAACAGACATCTCATGCTAGGTACCTGTACAAAGATTAATATGATTTCTACTGTTATGGCTGAGAGAAGAATTTCCCCCTGTCTAATAGTGGTGTTTGGGTTCTGAGTAGAATAAGCGAAGAGGAAAATTGGGGAAGAGGCAATTAAAGAGCTCTATTATAAATCATCGGAACAGAACAACTACGTAACATAGTCTAATGTGCTGATGATTAAAAACTTGCCATTAAACAAGAAAATTATTATTTTAAAATACAATTTAACAACAACTGAACACCTGCAAGTGCCTAAGTAAGGATTTTACTACATACTTTCTAGCATCTTAGAGGAAGCCTCATGGGCAAGTGATATCCTTTTCAGATTCTTTAGGGAGGGATAATCATGAAGGCATTGCTATGGTCTGTAGTATCACCCTTCAAATTCTTCTCTAATAGGAGTTTAAACAAGGGGGGAAAAGTAAGCTACAAAATTCTCCATTAAAAGTAACATTAATTTGCAATAGCAAATTCCAGCAAAGCATAGAAATTGAGAAGCATGCTAGCATGCTAACATGACTCATGGACAGATGAGCAGAATATATTCCTAGTTGGATCTGAACTGACTTTTTATTTTTTCAGACACACTTTAATCTTGATTAACGCTTACCTTGATTTAGGCAATAGGCTTTGGCAGGGAAGAGACAGGAATTTATTTTCTTTCCCTCTTTCACAGACATCTGAATCTCAAAAGCTTGCTAGACTTTCCTTTGAGCCTGAAAACCGCTGTCTTGCAGGACATGTAGTGTTCCTACTCTTTTTTCTCATGTTAGTTTAATTTCTGCTTCCGTCCACCTTTTCAGTTCCCTTGCTGGTTTAGTGAGGTTAGCCTCTCTGATTTTCTTGGGTGTCAAATGGCAACACAAGGTTGAGATGGAGTTTCAGAAGTCCATTGCATTAATAGCACAAGATTAGCCAGAACACACAACAAACCGGAACACAGGAAAAATAATATTGCACAACTTCAAAAATGTATGAACAATGTGTGATGATAAAAATGTATGAACATTCTCTGAATTGAAAATAATTTGTTCCTTCCAAAGGGTATATATACTCACTCTAGAGTCATACTGCAGTTGAATTGTCTTTCTGACTTCAGAGTTGCCCAGAAAAAGCGAACAGCCTAAGACTTTTACAGTGAGAGAATTTTCATCCCCACCAAAATTTTTTCCCTAATTGAGGGATATGAATTTGGACACATTATTTCCAACTGTACAGTGCAGGTACAATCTATCAAAATTGATATTTTGCAGCTAGTCTCAGGTACACAAACTTAATAAACCTGAAGGAGGCCCAAAAACACAGTGTGACTCCAAAATAGTGTCTATCTATTTCAAGCTTTTTGGAGAGGAGAACATTCATGGAAAAATTTTTTTGTTAATCAAGAAATTCCAAATTGATATTTTCCCATTAAGAAGAAATGAAAACAAATATTTAGATTTATGTCAAATCAATGGAAATGGAATTATTTTAGTTTTGCCAACCATTGGAAGTTGGTAGGTTTGGGGGTTTTTTGAAATGTACTTTGCTATTCTAAGAATTACTCACTTACAATGTATCATGGGAGATGCAGCATGGCCAGAGAATCCAGCAAATAGGAGGATCATATACTATAAATGAACTACAGCTTACACCTGGCACTGTAGCAGTTTAGTATTTCCCATTTGGAAGATTAAATTTTCACAAAAAAACATTTATATTTGTTACTTTCATTTGGTTCTTTTTCCAAGAAAAAGTCAAAATGTCTCCCTGGATAACTGTATAAAAATTCTACATTAGTCAAAACTCTCACAGGGAAGTATTTCTGTACCAATTTTTCAACCAGTCCTTAGCTCAATTTGGAATCTCAAAAGTGAGATCCAAAGCAATTGTGAAATTGATTTTGAAAATGCACAGCATGTGTATGAAATCCTCTCTTTCATTTGCACAGATCAATAGCAACTCATTCAAAATCTGTATTAGTGCAAAGAAAATCAAGCTTGTCTTTTAGACACTGAAATTAATTTCAAAAGACCTTGAACGGAATTAAATTTTCTGCCTCACAGACAGCAGCAGACTTGGTTTGATACCTCTTTGCCCAGGGGCACAAAGCCTGATTTGCTTGAGTTAAGGGAGCAATGTAGTTTCCTTACACCCAGATTTCTAGGAATATATGGAATGCCCTGTAAAGATAAGCAAAGTGTTTGGAGTAAACACATAGAGCTGTAGGCTGAAATTCGGGTACTCTGCTGATTAACATGTCTCAATGACGTTCTGGATGGGTACGACCATGATGCTGACCCAGAGAGTGTGCCTCACAGGGCTGTGGTGCTGCAACAAAAAGGTGGAGGGCTCCAGCTACCTTTCTCTGCCTCTCTCAAAGTCAATGATGGATGTAGGTAGATGTGAAATATGAGGAGAGAACTCCTAACAAGAAGTTTTTCAAAAGCAGAAAAAAGCCAGGGTAGGAGTTCAGATTTGACTTCAAATTACATGTTTGTACAGATGGATTTTTTTTCTAAATACTTTTTCCAAGTTTTAGTGGATTTCTCTTACACACAAGGGGCTTAGTAAATATTTTAGTTTTTCCACTGTCATTTCAGATATCTGCACAAAGCATAAGATTTTAACTGTAATGTCTAAACAATATAGTGATAAATAAAGTAATACGCAAAGTACACATTACTGACCATATTCAGCAGGACACTTAAGTCAATGGGACTTCTCACAAGGTAAAAAATGTCATCTACTTAAGTGCCTAGTTGAACCCCAGCCAATGGGCTTTATTAGACTCTTTATGGGCTTTATCATTTTGACCTTTACCACACAGTAAATTTTGCCCTTCTTGTGGTATTATAACATGTTCTATGCCACACTTGCAAAGGAGATTACCACAGATTTATCTATTGCAATTAGAAAAGGATGAGCTTACAGTGGACTGTAGTGGTTGCACTCCATGGAAAAATGCATATTGTATATATTAAAAAATCATTATCTTTAAATAAAAAGACCATTTTAAAATTTGTGGTATTGTCAGAAATTACATGACTAGAATGCAATTTGCACATTTTAATTTCTTGAAGTGAAGGTGATTCCATCAGCCCATAAAATCTGTAAGACTCCCTAAGTCTTTCACAAAAAATTGTATCATCTCAGATGTTTAAGAAAATAAAAGTGGGGGTTTAGGTCTGATCATTCATATTCTCATCTACCAAATTTTAATGTTACAATGAAGCTACAGTGTGAAGTTAGAGTGTTATTTTCTGCACTTGTGTTTCTCATTATTCCTATTCTTAATTTATTTCAACTGCTCAGTCCTGCATATCATGAATGAATTATTCTAGAAACCATATAGGATATTTAACTCTTGCCTTTAGGATCAGTTTCCCTAAGAGGCATCTATAACATGTAAAAGATTTCTAGCCCCTTGCCAGAAATGCTCATTTATCTTATTTTCATAACTTACTGATTCTGTGAAAAAATCCCAGAAAGTTATAGCTTTGGAAGAAAATAGTCAATATAAACATTCAAGCTTAACAATTCATCTGTAATCAATACAATTTTACAATAAAAGGTGTGAGACAATTTTGACCATTGATTACAGTGTTTCATGTGTAGAACACATACGGTTTAATATACATACATGTGTGTGTGCTACATATATTTTTGGACTGTATAAGTTTAAGGGGACTGTACAGCTAAGACACCAAAGCACTTAAAATTGCCAACCACCAATGTACATGCTTAAACTAGATACATGTAAGTCACACATCCATACCTTTTATGAAATTCCATAGAAGCAACAAATCTAAAATGAGATGCTTGAATACTAGTAAGATGTATTTTACTCAGTTGCTGAGGGTCATCAGTTTAGCAAGTTGAAAGATAATCAATGCCTAGAGCTATTAAACTTCAAAATTAACAAGAACTGAATGCAGAAAATAGACTATTAGGAGAGAAATATGCTCTGACTTACATTTGACAGGGTTCTGCTGAAGGATATTTTCAAGACTGGATACATGATGACTTAGCATCAAACCTTTTTATTCTTGATTAATAGCCAAGATTTCATTGCAATTCAGCACATACAAACAGAGCACAATTATAAGCAGAATTCATTTCCCATATAGATACCTAAATAAATTATGAAAGTTGTCTTAAGAACCAGCACATGGAACATGCAGTTTGACAGAGTGGGCTGTGGCTGTGAACACAGAATCATTTTGTATTATGAATTCCATTTTGCACCATGCCTGAAGCAGGTTATGTCTCAAACAGGTTACTGTAATGCATTTGAAACAGATGTCCAAGGAAGGCTGATGGACTGTTATAGGAAACTGAAAGCCAAGATGGCAAATAAAAGGCCTTAAACTCAGAGCCTCATTCACTAGGTTTTCTGCAAGAAGGTTCACGGGTGGGATGAATATACCAGAGCCTCCCAGAAGAGCACGTAAGCCAGAGCACAGTCTTTCACTGAGCAGCAACCAAATTTTCATCTTCCAGGAAACATTAGGAAACATATTTCAGGAACAATGTTACCTATTTGCAAAAGTATTCATTCGTTTTTGAAGTGATTTTGCCTTAGAAATTCCTTTACGATCTCTATATTTCTTTCCTTCCTATGTTGTTCCCAAGGAGTAAATCAGAAGCCAAGAGTGTGAGTGTGTACTGCATAGTAATGTTTGCCAAGAGATGCTAAGGGATCTACAGCCTAATAGGAGCTCTGAGGAAGCATGCATAAGTGATAGAAAGGAAAAGCAGCAGGCAGAGCATCTCATGGGGGAGAGCCTGAGTCACTAGCTGTAGGGTCTGCAGTGACAGGACTTTGGAATCACTCATTTTGATGAAGTGGCCTGAGCCTGGATGTGTGCTCTGAACTAGATGCCACCCAGAAGCAGTTGATAAGAGAAGCACGATTTTATTTCGCTACGTAGTCAACAATTGTGTTCAACTTGAAAAACAAAGCTGACAAAATAAAATCATGCTAAGCAAGCTGGAATACTATGTGAAGACTCAAAAACCTAGCCCTCTAGGAACTTTAGCTTTCCAATCATCCTCCATTTAGTGTCTGGCACATGAAAATTTTATTCTGGGGTCTGTCAATGGTCTATGTCATTCATATTATTCAGCACTGACTTTTTTTTTTTTTTTAGAATTTGCACTTCTTCCTAACAAAAACCAGTTTTTTGCTATTAAACGGTTTAGCTTTAAATACTCAGCTTAGAAAAATCCAACTTACTCCATGGAATCTCTTACCATTTTTCTAGCAAAATCCCCCTACCTAAAGATGTTACAGATTGCACTTAGACTATTTTGCCTGAAGCAAATTCGGCAAATATCTTCCATCCTGTCCATTACAAACAGGAGGGTTACAGCACACACACACACGCACATCCACACAAACAGGAAGTCACATGAAGTATTAAGTAAGCTTTCAGTCCTCAGTCATGTCCTCTAGGGCAAGAGTCCAGCAACTTGTGGGAGGGCACCATGCCAGCCTAACAGATGGACATACATATGGGTAGTCAGGACATCATGTGAAGCCATCAAGTATGGATACTAAGGGCATGATTCCAACCTAAGAACATGAGCTTTCTGTGAAGGTTAAGGGGATGTTAAGCTGGATTTACTTTCAAAAATAAAGAATAAATTCCACTGCCATGTCCGGTGATGGTTATGGTCTTAGTTAATCAGGGGGAGTTGTCAGTAGCTAAAAAGAGCTTTTTTCTAACAGAATTATTATGAGGTGAAGTTTTAGCATTTCACAAGGAAGATTTCATCCTGATAAATAAACATGTATTATTTGCAGGAGATGGAGTTAATGATAATGAATTTGCACTGGCAGTGCTTTGACCCTGCATCACCATCTGGCCTGTGCCTTTTCCCTAAAGGAGACAGGAAACAGCTATTTGAGCAGAGAATGCAGCCCCGATAGCCAAATGCATCCTCCAGCAGCCATTACCGAGCAGGTCAGAATTGGGAACTGCTGCCATTTCCTGATGAGGAGAGAATGAGAAGAACAGAGGCACACCACCTCCACGCACATTGCCCTGGAGAGTACTGAGCTAGCATTGCTGATGCATCTGAGTGGAAAACAGGCATGCGCATGCCACCGCCGTCTGCTGCTATGCCCATCAGCAGGAGAGAGAAAGAGCTTAGGAGTCATTCCTTGTGAATTTAATTCACTGCTACACCACTATAACCCAAGGATGGGCCAAAGTCTGCTGCTGAAAAGTGATCCCACCTCTCACTATGGTTAGAACATTGAAATCTGAATAGATATAAAGAGCTTTTGAAATTTTACCAACTGCCTAAGCAGAGCACATGAAATTTTATTCCTAAGTACAGGGGAGAGACAGCATCTTGGTTTATGGAGTACTGTGTATGCAGAGCAAAGTTGGGCCAGGAAGCACTGAATTCCTCTTTCAATTGAAATGAGATAGTCAGAAGAAACATTAGAACTTTATGAAGATGAATAGTACATAGGTCTTGTTGATTAAAAGGACTTGCCTGTTTCTTCCATTCTTGATCTAAAAACATAAGGTGAGGGAGAACCACTGCTTCCTCTGATGGCTCATTCCAGAGGATACAGCTTGAATTATCTGCTTTCGGCTTCGAGATATTTAGGTTCTTTCTGCTAGATTCAACAGCTCCTTCATATTCAAGCACTCTTTGCATGAAGTTACTGATTGCAATGGAATTCACATCTCAAACTACTTTTCACTCAACACCAAAGACTGAGATCTTTAAGATTCACACCAAAGGAATCTTCTGAAGAATGATATTCCTCTGCTCTTTTTTGTGCCCTCTCCACTTTTTCAATGTCCTTTAAGAATTTGGCTGACAGAAAAAGTACACAGTAATCCAGTGTTGTATACACAGGGAAAGCTTGACTTCTGATTTTACATCTTTATGCAGGCTAAGCTCCCCATTCTTATATATTATCCTATTATTTCTTTTGTGAGACAATACATTCCAGGATATAGCTGCCATTTCTTAGTTTCAGCCTATCTGCCCTGGTTCTATAACTGTATGATTAAATTTACCATTTCAGAATGCATTTGTTTGCATTTAATGTCTCACTTGCAGAATAATCCAAATCCTCTATTTTAACTCATTACCATCTCATTAGTCACTTCACAACCAGTTTTTGAAGCATCCATACATTTCATAGAAGAGATTTTATATCTTCTCCAGATCCTTTCAAAGTAAATTAATGCTATTGTGGTCATTTCTGTGGATTTTCACTAGAAACTGGCACTGAATTGTGATCCTCCCTTAATGACTTTTTGGAAGCTCTCAGTCAATTTGTAAACCATGTAATGAGCTTTTTATAAGTATAGTGCTATTACTTTATTAGAATATTGTATAGTAATCAGTAGACTACCTTACAAAAGCATATGTAATGGCTACTTGGTTGTTGTTTTATACAAAGAATATAATCATCAAATCAGATTTTTTGTCCATTAATAAGGTCCACATTACCATACTGAGTGACATTAATTATACTCCTGTCAGGTATTCTTTATCAAATTAGGCTAACATCACAAGTTTCATTATTTTGCTTAGAACTGATGTCAGGCTCACTGCCATACAGTCATTTCAACCACTGTATCGCTTTTATGAATGCTGGCACAATATTAACATTGTTCCAACCTTCTGGAACTTTGCCCAGCGAGATTTGTTAAGAGGTTACATCAGAGTTGTAGACTGCTGAGTTGAAGACATAGACCTTTGATTGCAATTTTTCCAAGTTTGCTAATGCTTTGGATCTAGCAATGACTTAACCACACTTCAGAAATATTTCTTAAAGGATCTATCTGGTTGTTGCATAATTATTATCACATACTTATTAACAGTTTTACCACAACTTTTTACAAACATTCAGTATTTTACTAGTGTGTTTGACAAACCTTCAATACATAGACCTACCACTGGATTTATTAACATGCATTCAAAATCCCATGATTTTGTGTTATGAAGAACTCCAGAATACCACATCTCTTCTAACTACTTGGTTCATCCTGGGAAGTTACATCCACTTGTTTTATGATACCAGTAGCTTGACCACTACCATGAGTTTTCAGGATTGGCTTTCTCACTGATGAGGTTTTCCAGATCATCATCTTAGTTACCAAGACCTCATGACAGATATTTCATATAACAAGAATCCCTTGTTTTGTGCCTGTCTGTTCTCTCCCTTCAGATGCATTTTGCTGGATTACAATTAAGTACTATGATGCATACACTATGACTTTACATCTGACACTGTATATGATGACCCTCAATATTTTTCCTACAAGTTTGGGGTTTGTGTATTTCTAACGACTCATGATCAATTCTCTTATAAAGCATCAGGAATGTCATGTTTCCATGAGCGTGATTTTCCAAGGGTATGATTTCCATGAGAAAGGCATCTATATTTAGCAAATGGTACTCCTTCCACTTAGCCAATGGGGCTGGATGCACATTGCACTTGTGAAAGTTTTCAGTAATGACAGCATTTCTCTTTTGCCTCAGGGGACCTGCTGTTGATCTGTTTTCCTATATCACTCTTCCAACTGTATGGCCACTTAATGCCTTCTTTTTCATATCTATTGAGAACTGTAGCAGAAAAAAACCTTAATCTCCCTGAAATGGCACAGTGTAAGTGAGAACAGAATCTGGATCGCTCTTTTAATTTAGTATATTCTGGACCAATACCTTGGACAAATGAAACAAATTACTGAAATGGAGTTCTGGCTTTTTTTTTTTTTTTTGCTTTTTTGCGCTTTTTGCCTTTTTTTTCCCCTTCCATTCTGCTTTGTAAGGTTGTTCAATTAGTTCTTAAAATAGTTTATGCAGTTTAATTTGGGGAAATAAATGAGGTTACTTTCACAAAAATGTCTTAATCTGCACTTTTTCTGCAAGATGGACAATATTACAAACCTGAGATCCCTTTTCTCATGAACATAATAAGACATTTCTCAGCTGAATGCCCAGAGGTGCATAGCTTCTAATGAGAGTTTAGAAAAGAATAGCCAGGGGAAAAAGAGAAAGAGAAAGAGAGAAAGAGAGAGGAAAAGATAAAGAAAACAAAGGCATGTTCAATTTTAGCACATACAACTAAATACATGCTAACTCAGCCAACTAGCTAAAGAGTAAGAAACTAGAACCACTATTAGTCAGCTAGTTGTTTTTTGTAAAGATTTAAGGTATATTTAACTTTAAAATCATCACATAATGTTTGTAAAACATTAAAGATATATAGTTCTTTATTTTTCTGTTAAAAAAATGTGAGAGAAAATGTGTCCTACCATTGCTTTTCACCTTGAGCTATACATCTGGTATTTGTTGAGTGTTATGCTTTAAATAAGCTTACTGAAAATGTGAATGAAAAAAGTCTAAGCATTTTCACAATGAAATCAGTTGTTTTCAAAACTATTCTAATTACATGTAATTCTTCTGAATTAATGTAATCCCAACTGCTATGACCTTTCCTAGTTAAAAAAATCTGTCTTTACGCAGACTGAAAAATTAATTAAAAAATGACTTTAATATATAAATGCCTGTTGATACAACTGAAAACAAAGTATAACAAACTCATTTTCACCATGCTTTATTATTATTACTTAGGCTAAGTTATTACATTTTTTTCATCCACATCTTCAGCTTCGGGAAAGAATCTGCTATTTCATCACTGACCTTTCTTAAGTGGTACTGATCTATGTCCAATGACATTGGACATTGGTAATTTTTTATTGTCTACTGTCACATATTGGGATGCTCCGTGTTTTATGGTATTACATTCTGGGTTCTCTTTTGTTAATAGACATAAAGCTCTAGTTAAGTATATCCACATTTTAGTACCTAACAAAAAGCTCTTATTTCAATACGACCTCAGCTCAAGTGTATCATACAGCTGAGCAAACAATGAATTTTCTATTCACTATTAACCCTGAAAATTATTTTTAATATATTTTCAGTGAAATGAACATTTCAAAATATTAATTTTTTCTCACAAGGGTATCTTGTGCAATGTAGAAAAATCACTTTTCAATACTGCCCTTTAAAAATAATAAATATTTAATTTTGAAAATGTCTAAGTGAAACATTTCAGTTTCTCTCTTTCTAAAATAGCATTCTTGCTTGCAATGTTTCCCTGTAAAAAAGTTCCGTCATGAAATTCATCAAGTGAAGTATAGCTTGCATTCACTATATTACAAGTGTCTATACAAACATTTATACTAAGAAAACAAGATGAAAACCACTGGGCTTGCCTCACTCACATAGTTTGCAACATATAACACAAAAGAATGAAAAATCCTCCTCAGTTATACAACAATCAACTTGCAAAGAGTTGACAGACTTAATTTTTTTTCAGAGATGTAGCACTTTGTGCAGTCAGCCCTGGCCTTCCATGTCTGACTTCTTAGCATCTGGTAACACACTGTGTGTGGTGCACTCAGAGGCTTTAAATAGGTGCAAGTAAACAGGCACACAATGCTTAACTAAATATGCAGAGACAGAAATATTCTCATAAACAAGTCAGAGACACTGCTTTTCAGAAGCAGCACTACTTTGGGTATTCTTCTGGAAGAAAAAGACAATGTGTAATACAGATTTTAGACTAAGTTTAAGGCCTAAATGATTCCAGGTAGCACTCATATTTGAATATACCAGTTTTGCAAACTGCCAGTAATGAGAGACCATCCAGAAAACAATTTCAGACCCAGCTTTCACCACTATGCATGTACCAGGGTATCAGTTTGAGACAGCGTTCAAGACTAACCATAGGAACTGGGCCTCCTGACTTCAGTCTATGCTCTAGAGAAACCTCCTCTGACAAAATTTGAATATAATTTTAAGGTGAACTGAGACAGAAAGAAAAAAACCTATCTTGCAACTTCTGCACCCGCCATGGTTTCCTAAAAAACTTATTCTACATGCAGCCTGGAACCTAAATAAGTCTATACCCTTCCATGTACAGTTTTCAACACTTTTCACTCTGTGCTCTTTTCTAAGTGTCTACTTTATAGACATATAGCATCACCGCTTATTTATGTTTCATTTCATTTTCCTTTCCTTGCCAAATATTTAATTGCTCTATATCCTCTGTGCGTGTTTATATATGCTTAAACAACAAAGCACTAGGAAACCGTCCTCCCATATAAAATGTATTCAGCATTACAATTAATCACCACAGCCCTATTAGTGTAGGAGTAGGTATTATAATTAGGAAGTTAGCAATAATTGTGTCAATGCAGTAGCATGAGAAACACTGAAGCGAGCAGTTGAACAGTATTTATCTAGCTATTGAATTATATTATAAATGGGATTAAAGGGAGAGAAAATGAGATATTGTATTGGCCAGTCCAATAATAAACTTGTCCACAGCCTCCAGAGGGTAATTTTTTTCTTAGTTTGCCAGTTCAAAAATTCTTACCTCACCTCTAAAGACTCTAAGTTAATACCTTACAAAACCTACATCGGTCCTATAAATCAAATCTTAGAATCAGCAACTATTTCAGTGACAGAATGAATATCTATTTGATATGGAGGGTGGAGTGAAATGTCAAAGGGAACAGGCCTCATTTAATCACTGTAAGATCCCTAAGAAATATCAGCCAAATACACTCTTCTTGTCTCTACCCATCCCCCTTAAAAATAGCTACTCAATTGAAAAGGGATATAATACATTTCAACCTGTCATCTATTTTTAGTTACTCTCTGCAATGAATCTTTTAAAAGAGACAGTCATACAGATACATCTGCAGCATGTTAATGGGAAGCTCGTGAATTCCCCATTCTTGCCACCCAAGGTAGCTGGTTTTCAGTCAGATGGAATTGGAAAACGGTGACATAAAGACACAGCTCAGAAGATACAGGTAAAAGATAAAAGGAATTGTCCAGCCTGTTATCCAACGTTCTGTGTGGAAATACACTAGACACATTCTAATAGTGTGGGGCTGTTACCTAATCATTCAGTTGTGAAAATGGGATCAAGAGTTTCTTTGTGTTACCCCGAGTTTCTTCATTCATTCTTGATGCAGCTTTGGATAAATCACTTTTCTTTTTATGCTTCAGTCCTACCACCTTCAGAAGAAAGTAAAATAATACCTGCACACTTTGAAGGCCAGCAACAGGCCACATTTGCAATGCTGCCTGGGATTCCTGGAACAGATGCTCTTTATGGCTACAAATATTACCATTTTTAGTCTTAGCATCAAGTTTCCTCCTATTCCTCATGTGTGCAGCTACATAACAAATGGGGGGCGGGGAGGAAAGGAACATCCAAGGATAATTCTTTCCTTTAGAGACAAAGTTATGACAAAATTTAAATAGGGTCTTTATAGATCGGATGTCTCCAAAGATCTGAATAAATTACATTAACTGCAAAGATGCAAAGAGCTGCAGGTAAAAACAGACAAAAATATTTGCCTGATATTTCTTTCATGGGGCTGTTACTGAATTGAGCAAGTAGCTTAGTGGCATCTGTCTCCAGTGATATGATTCTACTAAGAGATGGGCAATTTTCTCTGGGCAGATTCAGTCACTCTTCCACTTGTTTTTATTACATAAACAGGCAGACTAATTTGTGAAATCTGTTAGTAAATAGTTTGAATTGACACAGAAATGGGCTTGCAAAGGCATTTGGAGCCCTTTAACATAACATCATGTGAAATTCTGCAGGATCTTCACATGACTATTTTCAACACAACACTACAGGAATAATGTTCTTAGTGATTTGAGAAAGAAAGCAAACCTTTCCAGTAAGTCCACTGAAAACAAGATTTCTTGTGACATGCTGCATTCTTCCTGGCTTGTGCTGGAATAGAAACACAAAGGAATGGATTTTCAGCACCTGATTGGTCATGGTGAGTCCCTACATCACAATACACGTCATCCCTCAATATGTGAGTTCAATACACGTCCCCAGTGCAATAGTCCCTAAATGCCAACACAAGCTCAACCAAGTACCCTGTTTGTTCAGAGTGGACCTCACACTGGAGGTAAATAGGCTCCTGAATTTTAAGCATAAAAGAGAAGAACTTTCTTCAGTGATAAGTCACAGAAATCACACAAGGCAGAGCAAACATTCAGTGTACTGTTTTTCTTCCAATTTCCTTTTCTTTCTTTATAACTCTTCAAGGATACAAGGTGATCTTTATCATAAAAGCCACGCTTTACTGATCTCATTAGAAAATTACAATCAGTCACTTTCAGGTGTCATTCTTCTGTACCATTCACAGTTTGATGAGAGCGCTTGCTTACTAAAACAAGGTTTAACCAGTTAGTTACTAGAATCTTGACAACACATAGAAAAAGCTTTTTGGCTTGCTTTCATTCCCTTTTTTAAAGTTGGGCTGAAAGTAGGTATGGAACAATGGGGCATAAGGTCACAATTCCAGAAGATCACACGTGAAGCTGCTTCAAGTAAGGGTATTCTTCTTATTCTTAAGGGATTTCAAGAATGCAAAAGTCTTATCAGCACTGTGCAAGAGACAGCCTTATTTCACAAGATTTTGTACCCCCCTTCCTACCTTGTATTCCGTTTAATCTATCTACCACACAGCCCTTGTGACTCTACCACACTGGTCCATGTAAGGAGCATGTCCATGTCCTTCATCTGCCAGCATTTGGCAACAAAATAGATCATAAGCAGGTATCTGGGCCAGAGAACAAGACTTGAGTTAGCATTTCATATGCTCCTAAGAGGCTTGTTACTACTTGTATTTGCCACGCTGGGCATGGAGGACAAAACCTACAGCCTCAGCCTTCCTGAATGCCCACACAAATCAGGACAGTCTTTCCTTTCCCAAGACTGGAGCATATATTTCATTTCACTAAATTCCCTTTACTTTCTGCCTGGACAAGTATTGCCCTGGACCTGAATAAAGAGTAATCAACTTTCCAAGACCTTCCACTGTATGGAAGAAGTAGAGGGAGATGCTCCTTTTGTCCATTAGGGAAGAAGAGAATATTGCACATGGTGAGTTAAGGAGTTAGTAGAAAGCCATGCCTTGGCTTTGTATCCTAAAGACAAAGACTCCATGAAGGATGGGCAAAGTCAAGAGAAGGTCTTCTGATCTTCCACACTAATTCTCCCTCAGGTTATCTTTTTTTGCCCCAAAGAAGATCTTATTAACATTGAGCAATCCCTACAAGCCATGCTATGATGAAAGGACAAATAAGGCAGCAAATATGAACACAAGATAACAAAATGCCATGGGTCATGTTTTATTAGATGATGTTCTTTGTATTTATGGAAGTCAATTCTTTCTTAACAGAGGAATATTAAGTTTCTACTTAGCATAACAGTGATTAGACTCTAATAATATCTGAGTAACTAATCAAAAATGAACCTGTGAAAACAATACGTATTTCACCTCATTAGTTTGAACTATGGAGACTTTTGGGAACTATGCAGACTTTTCTGTGCTCTGTTTCAGTAAAATGCTGATAGAATTAAGACTAAGCTTAGTACACGATTTAATATAAAATGTATTTAGTTGCATCTCTACTATAATTGATAGTTTAAGATTTGAAATTAGAATGTAAGGTATAAACTCTATGTTTGTAACTAATATGTTCTAAGTCTGTGCCTCTGACAGAAGGCTTTTTGAGCATTTATTTTGATCACAAAACGTGAACCTTGTCGGGGGAAGTGGAGGATTGCTATTTCCAAAATAAACATGCTGATTATTTAATAGAAGTGCAAAGAATACCCAGCTTCCTTCTCTTGTCCCTATATTATCATAAAATTGTTACCTTGCAGACGTGTCTCACTCAGATCTGGTTTCAAACAGAGAGCAGGACTGCCTAGCTCTGGAAACATGCACAGGATCTCTGTCTCTAATTTTTAACTGTCTTCGGTCTTGTTCTAGTAGACAAACTGCTGGTGGCTCTTCCTTTGCTCTGTTTTGATTTATTCCTTCTCACTTTCAATTTTAAATGAGCAGAAGTGGCTATGGATTGTACAGATATCTATACTGGATTACTTGGAGGTTGCAGCAGTAAAAAATTGCCATAATCATAGAAAACTCTTGTATGAGGTCAACCTGTCCAGAAATTTATGTACACACAAAGAGGACATCTTTCATCTCATCTTTCTTTCTATAACCTTAGTCAGTTGTCCACAGCAGCTCTAGTAACAAAAAAATATCTGAGAAGTCATAAATGCTTTGGCACAGGGAGACAAGATTAGTTCCAAACTGGAAGCAGTCTCAGACCCAACAAAGGCCATCCTCAAATTTTTACTGGGGTGGAGGAGTTTTATTTTTTTAATGGTGAAACACAGATAGCAACTGTTAGTCATTCAGGGCAACAGGGCTGCAGGGCCATCCTGTAGAACCACAATTGATTTTCAAGGGCCTCTGTCTGGGGTTTCTGCAGAATTAGGACAATTACCTAAATACCACAGTGTCTTATTTTTTAGATATTTTTTGAGCTTGGCATATGTAATGGCCTGTGAAAACTTTGTTCCCAGGGAGGCTGAATCAAAATAGTTGTTTGGGATGTGTCATTTTTCAAAGTTTGCTTGTCAGAGTTTTTCATATGAGAATGGAGGCTCTAGTAATATGGAATGCCTTCACTGTTGTATTAATTGTGTTGTCCTCTCCCAATTGCCCATAAACTGAGCTATTACAGCTCAAATAAATGACTGCAGTTGTATCTAGAAGATGCAGCCTTATAAAAATCTGTCCTAAAATCTTCTATAGAAAAATCACTGGAAAGGTAAACAGATTTGATGAACCAGATTAATTGTTTTGATGTGCCTGCTTTGTACTGCTCTCATGAAGCAAGTCAACTTTAAACACTATGCAGTCAGATATTTAAATAGGCTCAGAACTGCTCAAATTGTGAAATGTATCCTTATATAACCCTAATATATCCTAAATATTTATTTCCTTATGTATACATTTTGGCAGTTACTTGTTTCACACCAGCCTGTTTGGTCTTATGAAATCATACTGTTGAATACATAACTACAGAATCATACAACCTATTCACACAGCATATAGGGGAGCAGAATCTTTTCTTCATATGTGGATATTTTGCCACTAATTTATCTACATGAAAGACTGATCTTTAAAATGCTGTAGAGGAAAGAAAACAAGCCCTTATAACCATGTAATTCAAGCTGACAAGAAAATACCCAGCTTTTTGTCTTCATCACCTCCGACAATGAAAACAAGAGGGCACAATAGGTGTATTTCATGATTACTCCTCAACAGTAATCTTTAGAAAATGCAGACATATTGCTGGACACTGACTCTATTAATTACTCTATTAATTATAAAGGTATAATTTTCATAGTTATCCAGATTATAACATCCACTTGCCCTGTGCCGTTAGATGAGAATTGAAAATTTCAGAAACCTCATTACAACCTCATTAGAAACATTTCTTACTCTCAAAATATTCAGTATAGACAAAACAGGGAAAACACACTGAGTGCAATAAAGAGCAGTGGAATGCCAGAGTGCAAATACTGACTAAAGTTGTTTATAAACAAGGTACTTCTTAATATTTCTTTATTGCCATCAACTCCAACAACTCAAAGCTTATCTTTAGAATTTGTTAGTATTCCTTCTGTGTACGCAACTCTTAATTTTCAGTGACACTAGGGTCTTCCTTGTTATTTTGTATTATGTATTTCCTTCTTGCCATTTCAATAGAGATAGATACTGATAAGCGTATAGCAGATAACAGTTTCTGTACTAAAGCCAAACGCTAACAGTGACTGCAACAAGCATTGTATTTTGGTTAAGTTGCAGAATTCCAATGACAGTCATTCACACAAAATAAATATTCTATGCCTCTTGAAAAGCCCAGGTGTCTTGAAAAAACTTCAGACTAATGAACTACACTGGACTCATTAGCCTGCTGGTGCAATTGGCCTTCAAAGGAACTATGCTGAATTGTACCAGATATTAATCTTTCCCATTTTTTGTTCCGAAATTTTCTCTAAATAGAGCTCACATTTTTAACCCGTGTTCTTTTTGCCACATTCTTAAGCTGTGGACTGTTAAACAGCTCTTGCATCTCCCCAGAGATGTGAATCCCTAGCTCCAGTACAAATGAGGTTTGTAAATGCTTAAGGGCGGAATGTTCTACATAAACGGGAGATAGTGTCATTACTTAGCACTGTGGGAAGCATTTCAAAAGCTGAAACACCCATGCCTTCAAAAGCAAGAAAGTTTTTAAAGAAGTCTGAGGCTCCTTGCCATCCTTGTTTGCAAAACCGATAAACATTTGATCCACCGGAGTTCAGTGTTCTTCAAAGTCATGCGCTCCTCAGCTTAGCCCCAGTTCCAGTCCTTTGTGTTAAAGGTGTTTGGGGGATAGCTGCTCAACCTATAAATCTGCATGTCAAAACATAGTCCATATCATGAAATAATATTTCCTTCCAAGCGAATCAATAAATATAATTTTGACTGTTTAAACCCAATATCTATTTTTATTAGTTAGCTAAAAACACAAAGACTATTTCTAAATTCTCTTCAGGCCCTCTGTTTAACCAGCTGATGTTGCAATGCTTGGCCTGCAGCACTTCTATTTTTAGCTCTAATGGAACAGTCTTAAATTGCTTATTTTCTGTTTACTAAAGTCATTGAGCTTGTAACCATGGCAACTGTGGCAAGTGCCACAGCTTAACTGTTTTATTAAATGGATTGAAGATGCAGCTGCAAAACTTGAAAGGCCAGCATGTCAATTTTATACATAGCTCAAACTGCCATATATATCACATTATAGCAAGTACTACATTAAATATGAGGAGCCAGAATTTGACCTTGGTTATAATGATATAAATCTTTACTACCTCTTGGTTCAGTGGCAAAAAAAAAAAAAAAAATTATTCTTGTGTAACCCAAATCAGGATTATTTTTTGTCAAATTGCACAGCCTGTCAAGTTTCTGTGATTACTGCATTTGAATGCATAAATTACAGATGATGTACATTAAACCAGTCCCTAGTTATCATGGAAAGACATCATCTCACAGTTGTGCTTGCATTAAGCTTTTAGCACATTATTGTATTGCTTACAGCAATCAAATTATTTTTGGAACCGCTATGTTTTGTTAGGTTAATAGAAGGAATTAAATCACAATTAATGACCATGTCAAATGAAACTTCTTAAGGTTATACTGGAAGAATTAACACAAAGATTTCTTTAAATCTGTAATTAGGCATTTGAACAAGAACACCCTGAGTGCCAGAGGTGCTGAGAAATTACACCTTCTGTTCATTTCGGTATAAGCTGGGTATACTCCATATATATGAAAACTAGGGTACATTTAAATTCATACTTCAAATTGTATATAACAGTTAAGTCAAATACTTCTGAAGATTATTGAAAATTATTACCACAGTTCAGAAGTTTTCTGTGATAAAATATAAAACCCCATAGGATCCAATAACAAATATAATTTTTAACACAAACCTAAACAACATTATACAGACCCCAAAAGACTGAGAGCTAAAATAAGACCAGTCATATATTTACACCCATAAATATTTAATGCATGATTCATCCTGTTGTAATAGAACCAAAAGCCTGAAGAATGTTTGACATTTAGAAGAATGGAGTTCTGCTCTCTTCACTAGTGTTGTGGTTGGAACAGTGTTCGCATTGCTACTTTTGGTGCTAAATGTCTCCATATTGCAAGACTATATAGGTACTTCCAGTGAATAAAAAACAAAAAGTAAAATTGACATTTTAAATGAGAGCTATTTTGGAAGAGGTAATAATCTAAAAAATTAACAAAATATGTATTTCTTTCTATGAAAATGTTCCTGTTTAAAGTAAGGAATAGTGTGTTTGATGTTCAATCATGAAATTCAAAGAAATATTCTTTACTATCTGTTGGTGTAACTGGAATTACTGGAATGAAAAAATAATGAAGTTCCCTTTCATTTATGTATTTATTTCTTTTTTTTTTTTTTTTCTATCTGCAGGATCTACCTTCATTTGCAACACCCACATAATTCCAGTGAAAAATCAAGAGGGAGTAGCAATGATGTTTATTATTAACTTTGAGTATGTAACAGATGAAGAGAATGTGGCATCTCCTGAGAAGTGCAAGCCAATATTGCCATCCAAACTTGTAAATCGTAAGTTACTCATTGAAAGCTCTCTGCTCTTAGCTGGGAGAGTCATTAACCTGGGCAATAATGATACTGAAGAAATGATGCAATCCCCATTGCCTGACTCATTTTAGGTAGAATTCAAAACAACAAGAACTTAAATGCAACAAGCCTCTTATAATGTTGGCAAGATAACCTATCAGGTCTTTGGTAGTATTAACAGCATGGATCTTGAGAGTACTGCTAGGAAATATAAATTCATTAAAAGTAAAACATTTCACAGAAGTGCATTACCCTTGATTATGATTATGAACAGAAAACTGCAAAAAAAAAAAAAGTATTATGATATAGCCCAAATGTTTCACCTTAGCCTATTCAAAATTGCACATTTCTATTTTCCTTTCCAAATAAAAAATAGTTGGTGGAAGATTTAATCAAATAAATCTAGAAAATATGAAATGCAGAAAAAAAAGGCTAAAACACAACATCCTGATTTTATCAAATTGAAGTATATTTAGTGTGGCTTGAAGGATGTGGGGGGTTTTGGATATACAGAAAATGCTTTTGTTTTCATTCCACTCTAGAATGTAAGTATTGTCAAAATCAGAAAACTCTATGCAAAACAGAAGTCCACTTTTTATACAGCTAGACTGTGTAGCTTTCTGTCCCACTATCTGCAGAACGTGTGCTCTTTTGCTGACCTTCACTCTGCAGCAACAGCACATGATCCTTCTGCTTTGCATCTGCACTCACGTAATCTTATACTACAAGATTTCCCAGAACACAACCCCATTTGTACAAGCTCTTAGTAAAGCACAGCATGCTCTAACAGTGAGCATTAACACTCTCCCCTGGCTGGCTCAGCAACAGTTGGAAAATACATTTTCACAGTGTAATAATCTTTAACATTAGTATGATAAAGGAACCGGGAACCTGATTATTAATGAACCCTTCAGCTTTCTCTAGATAGGAGACAGACGAGCATGATCTTCACTGTGAAAAGCGAGAGCAGAACTTCCCAAATATAAGCACTGTGCACTACCTGAAGCGATGAGAAGCTGTATTATTTTTTCTGCTAATTATGCTGAGAAGATTGTAAGGAGCAGGCCTGCAGCTGTGCGTATAACAGCATTTACCAGGTTCCTTCTGATGAAAGCAGTCTTTGCCATTCTTCATAATCTAAACTTTCTGCACTGCATCTTCTGCACAAAATGCACAGGATCTCACTTAAAGCTCTGTAACTATTGAAAAATACATAAACAAAAAGTCCCCACATAATATTGCCAGATCATTCACATTTTTAAAAGATTGACATTTGTTTCTATAACTGATTGGGATACTAAAAAATACTATTTTCATTAAGTAGGAAGAAAGAGCTCTGATTGAATCACTCTGGCTGGGCCAAAGTCTTTTCACTTATGTCCATATGATCCTACAGTGCTCCCCGCAAGTCTGTGGAAAGGGAAAATTCCAGTACTGGAAACTAGCAGTCTGCAAATAATTATTGTCCCCCAAATATCACATATTTTTAAAAGAGCCTTTGTAAATATTCTTTATAATACATATTAAAATCTTGTGCTTTTATAGTTCCTTTTCTTGTTCTGTTTTGTGGGGTTTTTTCAAATAACCAATACAGCAGTATTTTTCATTTTTCTTGAGATACCAAGAAAACACTTCTGTTTTTCTAGTAATGTTATGGTAAAAATCCCATTAAAGAGTACCAGAAAAAATAATAAAATTGCATCGGAAAAAAATGATAAAAATTACATCAAGTAAACCCCACTTATATTCTATTTCTATTTCAGGATGCTATGATTTTGTGAATTTTGAACACTTCCTGGTTAAAAAACAATTTTATAACATAAATTGTTCAGCTGGCCCATGCTTAATGGGGTTTTATTGACAAAATAGAAGGTAAAATACCAACTGGGGGGAAGCGGGGGGAAAGAGCTTCATGTCCTGAAAAAGCTTTTTGTTCTGCTATCTGCGATACATCACTGTACATTTTCAAGTGTTGTCACTTGCCGTATTTTAAAGTGAAAAGCCGCTAAAGAGGACATCCGCAAAAAAAAAGCACTCAGTCAAAACATCCTTCTTGTGTTTTACAGTATTTACGCCTGCCATACACAGGGGATTTCCTTGTGGAGAGTTCTTGAAAAATGAATAGGTGGGGCTCCAAGCTCGCTATATAATAGAGAAAGGTCGAGGTGCAAAAGGAGGCAACAAAAGGTGACTTGAACCATTTTCCTGCTAGTGGGTATAGCCAGATGCCAGAAACTAGCAGAAACTAGAGCAAGCACATGGCTGCTCTTACTCCTTCCTAGTTGCTTGCGGTTTCAGAGCAGACTGTTACGTGGGCAGGATGGGAAAAATGGTGATACAAAATATGCTACATAGCCAAAAATTCCCCTTGGCAGAGAGATTCTCAAGAAAGAGGCCAACCTGTGCAAAACATCGAAAAATAACTGCAGGATATTGTGTACAGTCCAATGGTGGGTTTGAATTAAAACAAACAAACAAATGCCTTGAAATTTAGAAAAGGCAGAGAGAGACCAATAAACAAGAAAAGTCGTCACAAAAAAGGTGGATTGTTTATCAGTAAAACCATCTTTGTAAAGTCATGTTCCCACCATAAGAAAAGCAAACAGCAGATTATCTGGGAGGAAGCCAGTTTTTCATCATCTTACTCTATTTAGAACATACATCAACAGGTAAAGCAGGTAATCTGTTTTCATTGGTTCTCACACAAAATGGACAGTAATGGGTTCTGTTTCAGGAAAAAAAAAGGGGGCGTGGGGGGCAAAGAAACAAAATCCCTTCAAATCCAGCAACCAATTTAGAGAATAAAAATAGAGAGGGAACCAGCCATATAACAAGTGCGATACATCTCTGACAAACAACCAAGATAAGCAACGGCTAATGACAAAAGACAAAAGATTTCAGATTGCATTAACATCTACTACACAGAAGTACACAAATCATGAGAGATTTCTTTCCAGAGCTCCTTAGATTGAGTTTTCTCGTATAAGAATATCTTTTCAACATGAGAGCAAATAAAAATGACTGAGTCAGGTTGCAGGAGAGAACAACTAAAAGTAAATAGGAAACAAAAAGATTACAGTTATTTTCCTGACCCTAGAAAATAAGGTAACTCTTCCGTGCTATCATTCTTCCTCTAATTGATTTATTAAGTTGACATATCAAGTGTAACTTTGAAAAAACTGTCATTTTTCTAAAAGCATTTATCCTGCTGGCTGCAGCAAACAGTTTTGAACAAGACCATTTACCACAGTGCGTCTCATGACTGAAATCTAACACAATGTAAGAAAAAAGCATTTCATGTCATAGATACAGTGCCTTCTGTTTTCAAAGGCTCTAACAGAAAAGAGGGATTCCAATCTGTTGAAGGGCTGAGGGCCCTCTAAACAAATTGAAGACCTATGGAAGGCAACTGACATTTGCTAGGCTAAGCTCCGAGGCTACATTTAGTTCTGGACAGGCAGAAAATTAAAAATTTACCAGCTGAATACTGACAGATATTTTAAACAATTTGTAAGCTGCTTGGGACAGGGATCCCATTACTTGTAATGTGCCCTTATGATGGCTAGCAAACACAGCTAGGCTCTGATTCAGCACTGGGCTTGGTATATTATGATAATAATAGATTATTTAAAAAGAAAAACCAAACCAAAAAACAATGATATGTTGTCAGGAGTTTGATGACCACATTTGAGTATAAATAGAATTCTTTCTAGACCAGTACTCAAAAGCTCCGATCACATATGCAGCAAAAAGCTGAATAGGCAGTAATGTGAAAAGTGAAGATACTGGCTTCACAATGGCAGTGTGAAAATCCTTTCAGCTGATCCTTTTGTTCCCTTTATTCTTCCTTGCAAGAATTTATCATCAGTTCTCTATGGAAGTCCAGCCAGTGTTTGTATAATCAAACAGCAAATTTTCAGAAAAACCTAGCATGCAGCAAATCTGTAAAGAGCTACTAAATCACAGCCAATTGATTTTTTACTCTTTTCTGTTCCATTCTTTTTGTGTTTTGCCACAACTCTATTTATCAATATATGTCATTTCACTAGTAAAACAAAGGAATTCTTTGTTCACATATCTCTTTCCTTTTAGAGAAAAAAAATATCCCTAACCATTTGTCATATCTTTTTGTTTAAGCTTCTAACCAAATTTACTTAATACTATATCTGCCCCATCTTTATATTCAGATAGGTGAGGAAATTTCTCCTGTAAGCACTTATTCCATGACCCAGTAACATCCTCTTCCCCAGTGAGGGTGTATATGTACAATGAGCAGTTAAAGTGAGCCTTATAGAAACAGATTTTTGCTATAGATATCTTTCCATGATCTGATTACTCTTTCTAAATTTTGTTTCATTTCCAGATTTGAGAATTCTATTCATTCTTACTTCAAGTCTTTTCTAATAAGTTTGTTTGCTTTTTGCAAAGCCTTTTCTTCGAACATGTAAATTTTTTATAATTCCAGAAATTAACTCAATATATACTCAAGATAAAAACAGTTAATAATTTTACCCCACGTCACTTTATCTTTGAAATGCTTGAAGACATAAATACCTGCTTTTTAAGAGAAAGGATATTTGTTTAATATATTAAAAGTGTTAAGATCAAAACTTTCAAACTACATAAGCCCTAAAAATGGATTTTACTCATACTGTAACAGTTCTTATAGACTGTTCCCTGTCACATGTAGTAAGATGCTAACATTTGCTTGATCGTCACGATGACAATAAAAAATTATTCCCAAAAATGTTGTTCTTAAATTTTCATGAATGTAATCATTTGCCAAAGTTGTATAAAATTTTCAAATCCAACTGAAATCATGCATAAATAATGGATATTTAGCAAGGCACTTTTAAAAGAAGATAAATCCTTCCTGTTAAACTCACTGTAAAAGAAAAAAAAAAAAAAGAGCTTTCTGTAGATTTTCTACAATGAACTAATTAAGAAGAGATATGATTTTATATCAATTTAGCAAAAAACCTCTGTGAACACTGCTAAATTATAATTTAAATTTGCCTACTAGTAAAAGATGCTAACCAAAATAAGATGAGATAGGAATTCCTGTACAGCGTGCTGTACAGACTTCATTCAAGTCTTTATTACGAATTGTTAAGCTACTGTAACACACATATATATAAATATGGCTTTTAAATCATCTGTTGAGGAAAGGGAACGTAAGTGTCCAATTTTATTCCCAAATCTGTCAAACATTCCAAAAATTTACGTTACAGAAATTTACAGAACTAGTGGTATAAATTAGTATTTGCTCCTGGCACCCGATTCTGTTCTTCAAAGCTGTCAAATACTTTGCATCTGTAAAGCTAGTAACTGTAAATTATCAAAATCAATCATGAAACAGACTGAACAGAGAAAAATCAGCAGCCATTTCACACTAACAGAAAGTCAGAGATTTGCAGGTACTGACTTTAATATGAAGAATGTAGCTATGAATTTTTTACGCAAAGTAGACCATTTGTGGGATTGTAATGTACACACATGCACAGGATGAGAAGCAGCTCTCGGAGCTTATAATTCTGAGTTTTCTCCATTTTCTGCCCCACCAAAAGTATGCTGCTTTTTTACTGACCTATAAGTGCTTTTACTAACAGTTGCTCCAGTCCCATCTAAAGCAACACTGCTATTAATATGTAGGCTAAAATAGCTATGACAAGTTTTATTCATTTGACTTCAAAATATTTTGACCAGCTAGAAGTACTAACCTATAAGCTAATACTGGTTCCCAAACACAATGTTCATTACCTCATGGGAGAAAGCCCAGGAAGTTATTTGATTAAGCTTATAATTGCATTCTGCCAAAGAGGGATATTTGAGGATTGTCTTATCATTTTATCACTTCAAAATCTATGAACTTATTAAAGACACCCTGGAATAATTTCTTGGGTTTCTTCCTCTAAAGGAAATGAGATGATCTGTTACATATCTAATAAATGCACAGTTTTTGGATAAGGTTCAAACAAAATGAAGAGGCTAATAATATTCTTAAAACAGCTAAAACCATAACCAAGGAGATTCTTCTAGGTGCTTACACATCACCAAATTTGCCTCTATCCTGGTCCTAGCAGGGACCTACTAATTCCTAATAACTCCTGAGTTACATCTCAGGAGTAGAGATCACTCCATCCACTGAGGTTACAAATCAAGCAAGTGCAACTGAAATTCAAATCAGGCCTTTTCTTTAAGTCAAAGAGTTACCTAAAAAAACATTATTTGTTTTCCTCTGTGTAGAGCTAGGATATAAGTAAGCATAGCAGTTTAGTGAGAGGCAAGCACATATTTTTTCTAAACGTACCTGGACAACAACGTTGTCATGAAATACTGTACACTGTTTGATGCATAGAAGTTTGCCACATAGACCATGGCACGTATAAGCAACAGTAACCCCCTGACTTTGCCCAAAATGTAATGAGTAATCCGTCCAGGGTCTTATTTTTAGCTGCACCACTGGGAGCAAATTCGTCATAAGTGAGGGCTAGTCAAGAAAAATTGTGTCCAGGAGGACAAAGGTTTCCATCTAGCCAACCAGCAGCACAGTTATGACAACTCCAGTGTCAATATGTGTATTTTTCTCCAAGGTAAATTAGACTGAACGTTAGGTGAACTGAGGCAGTGTTGAACTCTTAGCAAAGGAATATAGCCAAACAGCAATCACCAGTAAAAGACAGAAAAACCTCTGGTACTGTCACCTTCAGTGCTCCACAAATACCTAACTGCCTAATTAACAGAACAGCCATTAAGGTAAATAAATTCTATTAGTCTTCTTTTACAGACGGAGAAATACAAGTGGAGTGGCTGTAGTTCTGTTTCATCATGACGGTTGCTGTTGGAGCTCAGATTAGAAAGGAGGCCTCCCTGGATTCTAGCCACTGTAATTAGCTGTTTGCATTACAGCCTCTACCAGCTAGGATCACGGAGCTATTGTGCTGTATCTTGTACAAACATTCAACAAAAAAAGGCAATCTCTGCTTAAAGAGATTACAAATCAAAAGGAGGGAACAACACAGCTTTCAGTAGCTTTCAGTGGAGGTGACTCGTGCACACTGGACAAGAAAATGAACACAAGCTGACAATACTCTGGCTATGCAGATACCCTGCAAATTTTCCTTTTGCTATTTGAATAAATACATAGTAAGTATGAGAAGCGAGTATGAAAAGGATTGTTGGGCTGGACTAGATGCAGGAAGTTTCTTCCAGTCCTATATTTTTATTCATTTTTAACAGGTTTCCTATATATTTGTTCTTTTCAGGTCATTTAGAACAGGTGGGTTCTGCAAGGTAACTTGAAAGCTAGGATAAAGGTCTTGCAAAGGAATCCCACATTATAATACATAGCCTCAGGAAAGTATAAAGGCAGTGAGTTTTGCATCGTTCTCTGACGGAAGAGACATATATCTCTATTATTCATAATAAGAACTAGCACAGAGAACTTAACACATCTGTGCACTTGTTAAATTGAATTAGAAATTTTAACCTTGGAGAGAGAGAAATCAAAACTATCAGGGTATCTCAAGCTTAGATGAAGAGGACACTACTAGATAGCAGAAAAAAATACTTAAACAGATTTGAGAAGGTTTTAGATGGACATTGGTCATAAGGAATATGCTTTGTTATTTATATTATTCAACATGGAGTAGACATTATTTTAAGATCTAACAAAATAGATCTATAGATAAAAATAAGATTTATCACCATTGTGTCTTATTTCTCAGGCATAAAATCCTGTTACTTGACTCTATTAAGGAGCATAGCACCCAGGCAAGTCGGGCATTTCAAAGACCTGAAAGCAATTGGCAAAGACACATAGTCTGAGAAGTTCTTCCCATGAAGATATGAAATAAGTGAGCTGTATCAGGAATATAAAGCTTTTCTAAGGTCATACTTTGAACAATTGTCAGCAAAGTCTATTCTTCCTAAGAAGATAATGAATTCTTCAGCTTTTCAACAAGTTTCTTAAAAAAAAAAAAATAATTTGGCATTTCCTAGCAAAGAAATTATCACTAAGACATTAGAAAAGGTTTCATTTCATGAGAAATAGGATGTTAGTCTGGATACACCTCCATTAGTTTTCTGTCTGAAAATTTAGCCAACTTTAAAACTTGGTAATTGGAAGCATATATTGATCTGTGCAACAAACTTAGTAATTATCAAAGTACTTCTTAATGGAATAGTTCTTAACTTCTCCAAATAAAAAGGCAATGTAGCTTTAGAAAAATTTTTCTGCAGATTACATATATTGTATATGAACTCAAGCTATCTGAATTTCCTTCTAAAATGTGTAGAAAATTGATACTTTATCTTCTTTTCTTAATAGTCTGTTTATTTTTTAAATCTGTTTCTTTTTAAGCTAAAGCTTTTTGTAAACCTAGTTTAATTGTATTTCAGATGGTAACAACCTTTCGAGTGGCTCTTCTTCAGGTAAATCTATCTTCTAAAATTCTATCTACTAAAGTCCTTTTATTGCTTTGTTCTGGTTCTATTATTTCAAGATCTCATTACATTTTATATAATTCTAGAAGTGCGCAAGTCAAAATATGGCTCTTGCTCCCACTCTCTGAATACTTAATTCCGCAAAACTATAGATAAAACAGCTAAACTATTAAATTTAGTATAATTATATGACCTATAAAATCCAAATGTACTGATACTTTTCAGCTTATTATCATAGAAAGTTCTTGTATGCAGAGCATAAAAAAATTTCAATCAATATATAAGACAAAACACACTGCAGGATTTGGTAGCAGTGTATAAATTCAGTGTCAAAACATAGAGAGAACTTTTTCAGGCTTCTTGTCTCAGACAGAAGCAATATTTTTTATTCTATGAAGTCTGGCAACCAAGGTGATGAAGGGTCAAGAATTTCTTGATAACTTGATGGAATGAATTATTTTTTCCAGCCTCCAAAAAAACCCACCATACTCTTAGCGAGACAGCAAAATATTGTGCTAGTTCATTAATTCTTTGAATATAATATTTGTGGTGATGCTTGCTATTTTATTTCATTGCAGTTATTTACTTTTTTCTTCTTTCCCACTTTTAATTATGTCTAAGAAATAAAATGCAAGAAGTAAAATCTCTGAGAGGACCAAAAATTCTTTTTTCTTATGGCTTTTTTACAAAAACACTGTAACTCCTATAATCTTAACATATTAATAAGATCTAATAAAAGGACATCTCTGTCAACAAATGGGAAGAAAACCAAACAGGTGAATGTACGAGTTTCATAGTAACATCCAAGGGTATAACCATTCTGACTTTTGAGAGAGACCCTCAGAACATTATTCAGATTAAATTCACAGGTCAACCACACGCAGCCCTAAACGTAGCCAGACACTTCATTCCCTTCCTTTTATGTTTTCACAGGCTACCTTAGAGGCCCATGTGTAGACAGGAGGATCTGGAACCATATTACTCTCTTAGCCATTCTCAATAGTACCTTTTAGGAGAAGTATAGCTTCTCCTAAAAAAAATGTGCCATCACCAGCACAGAGATAAAGCAACTTTCTCACTTACAAGGGAACATAAAGAAGATTGTTGTTACTCATACATACAGAACTCAAGTTCAACCTTACATTTTTAGAGGAAACTAGAAGAAGAACTGAAGTGCCAAAATTAAAGCAGACCATACTGGAGGATTAAAAAAATGTGTGTATGCAGTATCTGAGAATTATAAATTTAAGCTTCCAAAGTTAATAGTTGGATATGCCTTCCTTTTCCTGTCTGAAAAGAAATGAAAATTATTTAATGAGCAGAGCAAGAAAATGATCCACTTATGTATGCTTCTCTTCATTTGGGGGAAAAGAAATGAAAAAACCCATAATTGGCTCTTGCTGTAATTCCCTGTCCTAAGACTTGCTGAGCCCAGACCAAAAGTAAGACAGCATCACATGCCTCAATGTTTGCCATCAAGTACATTGAAGTATTTGCTGCTATTTTAGACGGTCAATGTTTAGGGAGTCCATTTCTCAAAAGAAATTGTTTCCTTCAGTCTGTTGCATGAGTTGTTAAATGGTATTTCCAAGCCTTTGAGCAGCAATTCAATAATTGCATGTGTCTGTATTTCGGATAACCTAGATCCTGATGCCTCCTTGACAGTAGGCATTCAATTATCAGAAAATCTCAGCAAAGGGCTGACTCCTGCTCCTTTTGTGAAAGTAATTTTGCTCACTGTTTGGGGAAATTTCAGAACGAAACTGTATTTGAATTAACCCATGCTCTGAAGGACAGTCTGTCATAATCGACCTGCCTTACCTGCCCTCGTCAAAGGAATCTGTTTAGAAATAGGTTGATCTTTGTGGGCATGTATGTTGTTATTCCTAAATCTTACCTACTGAAAAAGTAACGTTTCATATTATAGCCAGACCAGTCATCCACTATGAGAAAACTATCCAAGACTTGATTTTCTTCAACACTCTACCAGTTAACACATTGTACCTGAATATGGACAGCTCAGAGTTCTCAGGCTAGGACAGGTAGTATGTCATACCAGGAAACAGTTCTAACAGTTTCTACCTCTCACGTAGTTTATCCTGTGCAAACTTTTTGTGCATTTGAGCTCCTTTAATTTGATTTTGGAAAGTCTAAATCTAGAGAAGGTAAATCTAGCTCTCAGCTAGGGAGCCTGAGACCAGCTACCATTTTTTTTCCCTTTGGTTGACTTACCTGAAAACAGCTTCAGATACTGGTTTCTGGATAACAACTCTGCATTAGCATGAAATTGACAATGCTACTAGAGATGCTACAAAAACTGGCTGAGCAATTCTTTGAGAAGCCATTATGACCTCCCAGCTGCTATGACTTAGGGCTACCCTTCTGCAGTGACCAGGACAAGAAACCAGGAATACCACGTGCATTGACATCAGCTCAACAGACTTTGGGAAAGCACATAGCATCTACCAATAATCCTAAAGCCACTAAAGAAATTGTAGTGAAAGTAAAGCTCTCTCTGTTGTAGGCATTTCTCTGACTTTGCCACTGTGCCTAGTATGTAAATATACATTTTCATCACTACAGGTTTAAGGAGTACCTTCACTGTAGCAAGGCAATATTCAGGCCAAGTGCCATTTCCCTTCTTTGTTACAGAATGCTTGCATAGAATAGATAGCGGAATTACTTGCCACGCAACTGTATTGGGTTACTAAAGAAATCCTTATTCAGATATGTTTTTGCTGGAATACCCCATTTTCAAAGTGACGTTTGTATTCATGGGGCAGGAAATTTGCAACCGTGATCGTAACTATTAATAAGGTCTTTTTGAAAGCAATTTTCTTTTTTTTTTCCCCTGCACCAAAATTCTATATAATAGTATTTAATATTTAAGAATTGCAATTTTCCATTAATGTTATTAACATTATTTCAATTATTATTGAAATTATTATTATTTCAATACTCATGGAAAGCAAGGCTGTTAATTTTTCTTATCAAGATAAGGGGTTTTTACTACACTTTTTTCGCAAAACTATTAACCAAAACATTTTATTTCCATGAATTCTAAATATCTTCTCCTTTGATCTCCCAAAATAGGAGACAGAATGAAAAAAGGCTTTCAGAAGGCAAGAAAAGTCCATTTAAATTTGGGACTTTGGAGATAACTACATCTGTGAGCAGTTTAGAAGTGTCCTTTCTTATCTGCAGTATATTTTTGGACTGAGTTCTACTATTTAGAAACTCTAAGGGTTAGCTGAGATGGCACAGAGAATAAATGCAGCCAACAGATTAACTCATTTGCAAATTACTTATTCAGTGAAGCAAGGTTTGAAAAGAGGAGGTGGAATTTAAGCTTGGAATTGTGACTCAGACTCAACTGCTTTCCTCAATTGCTCTTAGCAAGCCATGATTACACAAATCTCTGACTCAGCATTAAGAACTTGGCAATCTAGCCTTCAACTTTAATAAAACATAAGGATTTTAATGTAACATTGTCTGTATATTTATAGTAAATAGCTAGTTGTGTCTCAAAAATGTTTTAGTATTGTAAGCCAAGATAAATCTGCTCTGACATCATACCTACAGAAAGCAGGGGTTGCCCGCTTTCAAACAAAAGATTCTACCCCATGAACAGTATGCCAGGAAAGTTTCCACTGACCCTTCTAGTCCACACTGAACTGACAGCAGGCCTGAGGTCACGAATTTTGCTTCATGACAAATTGTATTATTACTGAGCTGAGCAAGGGAGCATAATGTAAACTATACAAATTCTGAATAGGCCTCCTGATAGCAGGAGAGAGCTGAATGTCCAACACATCATATAGCTCATTATCCATACACTGACAAAAAATAACAATACTCCTCCTCTAAAGAATATTCCGATTAAAAAGCAGGAAATAGGGATTTTAACTCTGAGACCATTTATTACAGTTTATAGAAGAACAGCAAAAAGCTACTCATTTAAGTTTTGTATTTCATGCCCAAGAGTCTTAGCAAGAAGCAAAATTCTCACTGAGTATTTTTTCCAGCTGAACTGCAGTTAGACAGCTAAATCAGTAATGCAGTATAACATGGTCATATTAACTTGGTGAAGCAGAAAAGACCATCTGCACCACCATGAATATGACTAAATTAGTGTGCCAGCAAAAAGCCTTTAACAGTGCCTAATGCCAGAAAACCTTATGAATGGTATTTTTAAGAAGTTCAGTGTAATTGATGAAAAAAGAATTATAGTATTTGTTTCACTTTTGATGCAATCAGCTTTCAAAACTGAATTATAAACTGCTTTACAACTCAATTCTAGGTGCATTTAAAATAATAAAATAATTTTTAATGTACTTCACTAATTTCAACTGTAAGCAATTTGTTCAAGCATACTTAGTAACTTAGAAAGAAATATGCGTGTTCCCAAGGTGCACTCTGCTGAATACCACTGTGCAGCTTGAAAATTGGCACCTTTAGCTGCTGTTTAAAACATGCATGACTCTGGTTTTATGTAATAGAGATTCCTGTCTACTGTACTGTTGTGTCCGTATATGCATTAGAGTAATAGATGCAATCCTAAATATTTGGAATTCAACAAGATTTTCAGAAACTGACAAGGGAAAAAAAAGAAGGAAGACTGTTACGTGGATTTATATTTTAAAGTAGGGAAAAAAGGGTGGAAATTAATGTCCGGTTTTCTAAATACTGAGATGTTATCAGTAGAGTCTCACAGGTTCTTTATTATTTAATACATTTTCAGTTACTTGGATAAAAAACGTGCAAACAGTGAGGTAAGAATGTTTGCAAATATCACAAAATTATTCAGAGTATGATATGAGATTTGCAGAGATATCCTTATGATAGTGATTGGCCGAGTGATAAAACAGCAAACAAAATTTTTTACAGGCATAATATTAGACTAAATTATCTGTTACCAATCAAGAAAGAAATCTCTCAGCTATTGTGAAAATATCTTAAATTAGCACAGGCTCGGAAGATAACTCAAAAAGGCAATAAAATATTAGGAATTATAAGGAAAGGAACGAAGATGAAAACAAAAACCATTACGTCACTGTATTGATCCCCGAGTCTCGGAGCAGCTCAGGCCACTGTCAAAAATGATTACACTAGAAATGAAAAGGAACTGAGAAGAGTGAGGAGGTACAGTTACACTAGCATTCTTCAGCTTGGAAAAGAGGTATACAGAGAGGAATGCAAAAGATGTATGAGAAGCTATAAACATTATTGAGATGATTAAAAGGGAGCAATTATTAGCTATTTTTCATATCATAAGAACTAGCACCCTCCCTAGGGCAATAAGTTTATAGCAAGGAAGGGGAAGTACTTTTTCACAAAGGTATGCTAAAATTACGGAACTGTTTTGTCTAAGATGTTTTGCAGATCAAAGTACAACTGTGTTGCAAAAGCACTGAGAGAAATTCATGGAAGAAAGGTACACTGAACATTCAGTTTATGGTTTGAACACAATCTCTGACTCAGAAAGTTTCTGAACTGCAGATAGCCAGAAACTGAGTAAATTTACTGGGAGAAATAACACAATATACAGTTAACATTTCAGTATTGGATGATAAATTTCAGTGCTAAATATTAATGAACGCTAGCTAGCTACAAATGCCGGCAATTAAAACTGACTGAAAAAAAGGAAATTTTATCCCAAACAGAATTTCTTATCCCAGTAAGAGGGAATAACAAGACCTTTCAAGATATCCTCTGAGAAATCATTTCGCTATTGATTCACTGTAGAAAACCCTCATGTAGCAAAATGACGAGTGACAAGAAGCTATTAGATAAGTCAGACCATTTACGCAATGACATCTGATCATTTCAATTATTTCAATTACTTTATTTTATTAGGGTTCTTTTAACGTTGCTTTTTCTAAGCTGTTTACTGTGTTTTCTGCACATCAGAAGTCTCTGTGCCTTCATGTGTGAGTTGTATTACACAATCCCTTAAAATAATCACTACCTGGGTTTGTTTTGTTTTAGAGGGACAGTTTGTAGATTTTATAGTTCTTGCCCTATATTTTCTTTATTTGCACCATATTTTACACTTCCTCTCAGCTACTGATATTTCTTACCATTACACAAAGTTGTTAGTTTTTCACACACTCGGAATAGCCTACCCTGCCATTCAATATACCAAGCCCAACTAAGCCCACACCCATGCAAATGTACAAAAGACAATTGCATTGTATAGGCGCAACTGAGGCTTGAGAGCTGTGTCACTGGGTTTTGTTCCTGTATGTTCCTATACTTTTCATTTTAAACGCATACAAAATAAGTGTTTTGTTTAATTGTAAAATGTAAGTATTGGAAAGGATTGTGGCAAAACGGGTACACAATTTGTTTTTCTTTCCTGAAGGATTAGCACTGGTATCTTCCTGTTTAATTGGTAGCCAATAAATCAATAAATCAGCAGTACACTTTTAAGCACATGGAGTGCTACTAATAATAGAATCCAGAAATGCCTATTTCAGCATAAAAGCTACCAAGCAATGTTATTTGACATGTTCTAGCAGTCTTTTATAGATGCATAGATTTTTAATTTAGAAGCCATCAGAACAGATAACCTTATCTCTTTTGAATCAGACTGTAGAATCAATGCTGCTATCCCTGCTCTGAGGTCAACAGCGTAGATCTGAATGAAGTATGAAATCCTTTAACACCATGACTGTAACAAACTTACAGCTATATAATATTTCCATATTTACACATTACATTGCTAAGCATTGTAATTACGAATACATCAATTATTTATAGATATTATTATGCACTCTGACTGCGTGTGAAAAAAAAGCAGATTTTCATTACAAGAAACTGATATGTAATATTTTCTTCTTTTGTATGTATTTACACATAGGCAGACTTTTTGGGTTCCGGTTACCTGGATTGAGACTTTTAACTTACAGAAAGCAGTCCTTACCACAGGAAGACCCTGATGCAGTGATAGTCGATTCATCTAAGCACAGCGACGACTCAGTGGCAATGAAGCACTTTAAATCACCGACAAAAGAAAGCTGTAGTCCTTCAGAAGTGGATGATACAAAAGCACTGATTCAACCCAGTAAATGTTCACCTTTGGTTAATATATCAGGACCTCTTGACCATTCGTCACCGAAACAGCAATGGGACAGACTTTACCCTGACATGATACAGACAAGCAATCCACTAACTCATTCCAGGTCAAAGGAAAGCATTTGTAGTATACGGAGAGCATCTTCAGTACATGACATAGAAGGCTTTAACGTCCACCCCAAGAACATTTTTAGGGACCGTCACGCAAGCGAAGGTATGGTAGAAAGTCAATCAGTATTCTCTGATGTACCAAGAAAGGAATTATTGCAATTTTTCATAGAAATTATCATAATTTTGTAAGCAAAACTAAATATAATCAGCTGTACTCATTTAAAGACACACTAAAAATACTAAGGACCCAATTATGCCAGGCTTATTTACAGTAAATACTACTTTTCATGTCTAAGCAGACCAATGAAATCACAGGGTTGTTCTCAGAGTACCATCTGCCTTCTGTATAGGGATATAGAAAAATCGGGCCCAGCATTCTTAAAGCTAATATTGATATTGAAAAAAAATCAGGAGATCAAACTAAAATTGCATGCACAGTTCTGTCCCATACTCACATATATTAGATTGTCTTTGACTGTATGAAATTCTACTTTAGAGAATTCATTTTTCTTAAATCTGTAATGTGTAAATTGTATATTCACTGATCCAACACTGAGACATGCTTTTTCTCTCATGCTGGAGAAAATATCCTCAACAACTCCACTGAAATGCTTTGTGAAATGGTGAAATATTTAGTGTAAAAATCATGTAAGTGTGATTTTCTCTTTGTGTAAGTATTGCAACCTGCAAAATTTACAAAAATGTTTCCTATGTCATCTTTTTCTGCTGTCTCTCCTAATTACACCAAGTCATGGAGTGTGGTCCATGATTTCTTGTTGGAGACAGGGAATTTGAGAAACTTAGGAAACAAGTTAGCAAACAGAGGTTTGAAAACCATGTAAATGGAGACGCACTTCTGAAACTGGCTTTCGCGGAGAAGTGCCACATATAGAATGCTTTTGCAGCTACTGATGGCCTAATAACTTGAATTGCATACTTTTTATTCAAGACAGATGACAAGGAATGTATGGGGAATATTTTAAGATTTCAAGAACATATGTCATGGAAGACTGTGTACAGATTCATAAATCAGGAAGAAAATTAATTTTCATTTTTCAGTGCTTGCCTGGTTTTCTCCTATTCATTGACTGCAAGTGTAAAATTCCTTTAAGTTCTCCTGCCTTTTGGAAGGTCCACATCAAGGGCTCTCTGCTTCTGTACATATCCTAAAATACAAGTCTGAGTTCTCCTCTGCCACCCAGATTAACTCCTAGAAGAGCAGAACTAATTATTCCTTCAGGTTACTTTTCCTGAATTAAATGTAATGGGTAAATACTTCTTTTCTCATTTCTGTTTCTTTTGGACTCTGATTTTTTTCAGTTCAAATGAACCTAAACCATACCATTTTGCTATATTTCATGTTCACATTCAAGCCAAGATTTCAAAATCAGGATGTGGAGGCAAAAATCTCCAGGGTTGAACCTTGGCATGTGTTTTGGACCATTGCATAAGCTTCATCTTGGTTTCAACTTCCCCAGATATTTAAACTAACCATTTCAAAATAAACATATTTAAAGACATCTGTTTTGTCAATTTCTATTTTCAGAACTTATTTTCTTTCAAGCACTTCGCGATTGGTCATTCTTCATAGTTATATGAAGAAAATGTGTAAAAATCTGTTTGAATATTTAGTGTCTTTGTTTATGGTGGTACAAAGCTCATGCAGAAATCACCACATAATTTAATACTTGCCACGTGGAGGAGCAAAAATTTCTAGCTCCATTTCACCGAGTAATATTTTTCAAATGTTAAATTGAAAATAAATTTTACTATAAGGAGTCAATAATCCATTTTAATTCCTACAGCCTCTCACATGATGTGATCATTTACAGTGTAAACAGATAAAACACTACCACTCTGATTTCACTTTGCATAAGCTACGACATAGTAGAGAATCTGACCCTAAGTTTAGGTCATACATACACATTCTAAAAAAGTACAGCAGAACAGAGGATGGGTCTCAGAATTGCATTAGAATCAGTAACGATCCTTGATGCCATCTGCTTCCAAGCATATTAGAATTTGGCACCTTATGCTGCAAAGATATTTAAACTTAGCCAGCAAGTCCTGCTTGCCTTACTCATCAGCGAGCATAAAACACTATTGTTGCTATAAAATTACCCATGCAAGTTAGACAACCAGATTTGGCCTAAATCATCTTCTGTGCACTCACAGATTCGGAGCAGAAGCTATAGATACTGTACTGGAGAATGTAAAGCCCTAAGTAAAAGTAAAGTACAAGTAAAAGTAAACTACAGCCCCAAAGGGCTAAATTGCTACCCAAGGAAGCATAAGGTTTAAACATATTTCCCAACCCATTTTTATTTTGTTTATTGATCCCAATAATTCTGAATTTTCCTGAACCCACTGAAAACCAGTACTCTGCCTGAAAATGCAATGCGAGATTCATATTTAGTTTTTTGCCACCTCTTCCAGTTCAAATAATATTAATTGAATTAGCATAACAGAATTCTGACAGAAGAGAATAGCATTATTTAGCTCAATACTAATTGCAGTAATTCACTCATGGTCAAATTTACTTTTTTTTGAAGATAACACAATTGAGAATATAAATGGTTTCATGTGTTAAATTAATTTCTGTAGCCCAGTTCCCTATCACTTTAAAATTATCTTAGCTGTGGCCATTATATGCAGAAAGGTATTACAGCAAAAATGACGAGGATTTTAAATTCATTTGAGCGTACTCGATTGAATTCCATTCTAAATTTGCCTACTGGACAGCAAAAGCAGCAGGACAGGAGCTGTGTCTTCCACTCACCACCCAAAGTCCAGCCAAGCCCTTCTCACCTGAAATGCCAGCACTCCAGATTTTGCAGGCGGGTACACGTTCAAAGGGACTCTTTGGGAATGTTATTGTCTTCAGAAAGTGACCTCAGTAACATCCCTGTCGTCTTCTGAAAAAAACAGCGGGCTTCAGAGCCTCATTCAGTCTACAAAATTTGTAGTACTGATACAGCTGCCCGGCAAAGAAAGGCGTCAGGCTGAGAGTTACACGCTCTCCCACATCCATGGTCCAGAGGGCCCAGCTTGATATCCTGTGCTCCCCAGTCCTTGGGAAGCTGAGGAAGAGCCAGAGAGGCAGCAGGTGTGACACAATGCCACAGACAAGGCCCAGCGTCACCTCCGAGTCCCTCACAGGAGACAGCCATGGCCTATCTCCAGAGCGGGGCTGAAGTGGGGGCACAGCCACCTCAGCCCTCGGAGGCGGCTTCTCAGCAGGGGACAACAGCAGGTGGATATATCAGTTTGAGCGCAATGCACTTTCAAAAGCCGTTGTGCTGGTCACGGTGTCCGTCAGTGCACAGAGGCAGGGCCGCATCCTGCAGCTGGCGCCTCCCTCCATGCCGGCTCCCCGGCCCTTGCCCACCCTCACGCCCCACCGAGCTGCTGCAGCAGGCCAGGGGGCACAGCACGAAGGGAGGGCAGCCTGCGGGTCGTGTTGTACACCGACGAATAGGGATGGCATCTACCTATCCACTTCTTTAAAACAATATTCAATGATAACAACAGCAGCAATCATAATATTCTCCCTAAAGAGGTTTGATCTCATGAGAGGTTTGAGGCCTGGGCACTCCTGTGAGGACAGAGAGCTTTGCCACTGCTATGTCACTGAAAGGCACCTAAGAGCGGAAGAAAAGTTTAAGGTATATCTTTCTCCTCAGCGTTTCTCCAGTATTTACTCAGAAAGGCGCTGCTCAGCTTGCTGCCATGGGGAAAACTTCCCCTCCTGCAAGTGCCAGGCAGACACAGGGCCTGGGGGCCCGGCCACAGCTGCGGGTGCCTCAGCCTCCCTTAATTACGGGTGGCATATTACCACTTTGCGGGTTGGCACTTTTGACCTCCAACCCCAGCGCTGGACTTGGGGAGAAAGAATTTTCCCCCAAGAATTTTTACTGTGTTACTGTTCAGGCAAGTTAGCTGGAGCCAGTCCTACTACCTGCTGACCTACTCCGAACAGTTTTACAAATTCTCTCTCGATTGTCAAAGTGACTTCCTCTTGACTAAAAAGTTTACATAATATAATCAAGGAGGCACAAAAATATTTCAATTCAAACCATACACATATCTTGCAGCAATATTTTCTGCTTTTTCTGATGTAGATTCTAGTTGTCTTTTTTTCTCTCTTTTTCCTCACTTTTATTATGCTGAAAACCAGACAATGGTCGCAATGTCAAAGGTAAAGTATACATCTAGACTGTACCTTCCAGTGTTTCAAACAGCCACACTTTTTGGCATGTTACTTTGCCTGCTGTATGAAATGTTCAAATGCAACATTCTCATGCTGACCTCTCTAGGGCCAGGCGCATTATTTAAATTATATTTACAAACATGTGGTTTTTCCCTTAACTATTGTCTCAAAGCACTAACTACCAATCCCTGGAAAAAGTGAAGGCATAGATTTCAGTCATTTGACTTAATTACTTAATTATCTGTTATTTCAAAAAAGGAAGGGAGGGAGATAGAACATATCATAGTTATTTAACTCAGTGCTGTTGTCCTTAAAGCAGGAAAAACTTCTATTGAAGCTACCAGGAGTTTTACCTGTGAAAGGATGTATATTTGGGTGGGGCCACTAACAAACAATCTATTGTTATATGGTCCTTAGTTTTCAGTTAACTATCTCAAAAATAAAATAATTGGTAATCAGGAGCCTTATGGAAGTATCTTCACTTATTCCTCTTTTGTCTCCTTAAAACTAGTTTCACGTTCCTGGATGGCAGGGGGTATGGTTTCAAGCTTCCTGTAGTATTAAAATGTGCATGCATGAACTTCATTGCCAATTTCATGTTTAAATAATATTTAGTGCAGCTACAAAATTGTTTCTGTTCACCAGCACTGAGCTACGTCTTTTAGAAGCAATTTGAACATAATTCTTAAGTGACTTTCTCCATTTCTAGAAAACAGTTACTAAAGTGTTCAGTTTATTTGCAGTATTTGTAGCTACATCTGAAAACTGGTTTGTGACTTCATGCATGCTGCAAAAAGTGTGCGTACCTAGTAAAGTCTCCTCTCTAAACTGCATGCAGTGCATGACCTAGATTCTGTAAAGCGATTCGTGGAGTATAAAATCATTGCATTTGCTTCATGTATATGTTGGCAAAATCCTGGGGAAAAAGAGAAATGCAGTCTCTGTACTGTAAAACAACTTTTATATGTGTGTTTACTGCTGGTCAGAGATGATGGATTGACTGCTGGTCAGAGATGATGGATTGACAGCTCAGGAGAGTGAAATTATTTCTCAATGCATTGCGTAAGCAGAGACAATGGAACCCTACCATAAAACAGGGAGCTCAAACTTAACCTTAAAGAATCTCCTTTCTAGGGTGGGCAGAAGCATATCACTCTCCCTGCTTATTCAATTCATGGCCGCTCCACTGAAACTGTCAATCAGGGTGCCAATTAGTGTCAATTGTGATTGTGATTTGTTATGGCCCTTTTTTTCTGCTTCCTGCTATGAGAGTATAGTGAAGGTCCACTAGCTGTCAAGTATCAGCTCAGCTGCTGCCAGCCTGGACTGTACTTAAGTTAGTGATGTCTTTCAATTAATTACCATTATCAATGAGGTACATATATACCTTTCACCAATTTCTAAAGCAAAAGAAGATGGATAAAAAAGAGAAGGTTTTATTCTCATGCACAAACTTAAGTCTAATCACACTAGGCCATGAATCTCAGGTAGTGAAGAAGAGAGTAATTCCCTTTGGAATAGAAGCAATGAAAGATTTAAATCCCAGAGGGAAAAAAAAATTCAATGCAATTTAAGCATCTGTAAAGTTACTATAAAAAAAAAAATCTTATCTACTACCTGATCATGGATTTGCCTAAGCTCCCTTGGTTTCCTCTTACCTTTGAGTTCCTTAGGTATCAAAAACCTTGTTCATCTGAAAAATGGCCCCAACTTGATGACCTGCTTGTGTTTAAGCCCAGTCAATATTCAAAAACTATTAATGGCTACAACTATGTAAGGAAGTAGGGCTGAAAAACTGCAGTCTGACCATATGTACGTAAACCAGATTAGCCACTTCACTGATTTGTGAGGAGATTGAGAGCCCTGATTTATTTTGAACACCAGATTCAGGTCCTACCTGGAGCAGAAGGTATTCAAGCAAAATGTTCCAATTCCTTGGTATTGTCCTTAGTACCAGGCTTTTTAGCATTCCTTGTAGAAGAAAGGTAGTGCTTTCTTCCTTCCTTTTTCTAGTGAAGCTATTCCACAAAAATATACTAGGTTCATTGGTCTAAGGAGAAAAAGGACTGATTTTGTAGTTTAGTGGTTAGAGCACTCACCCAGAAATTTTTATCTTACATCAAATGATCTTTGGACAAAATACAGAGTCTTGAGAGCAGAACCACCAGACTGATCTCTCCCAGTGGAGCACCTGAACTGTTAGTTTACAGCATCGTGCCCTCCCTTGACATCTCAAATTCCTTTCTGCACAGTGGCACAATTGCAAATGGAATAGTAGAAAATTTCTATCTCTGGCACAGATTAACATATAATTAACATGAATTTAAGAGGTAGGAAGCATGTGTATAAATCCTTTTAAAGCTAAGAAAGCAAATTAAAAGTCTAGTTCTTCAGCACACATTCTAAGCCAGGTGCGAGGGCAGCCCACCCTCACTTAAAGAAATTTACAAAAAAAAAAAAAAAAAAAAAAANAAAAAAAAAAAAAAAAAAAAAAAAAAATCAGCACTGCCTGAAGCATTTCCCCATGGCTATTTCCAGGCAGCGGGTGGCTTTGAATTTCACTCATTCACACACTGCAAATACAATCCAGGTGCTCTGCTGTTGACTCTGCAATTTACCCCACAGGCCTAATCCTGTCCCATTGGCTGCTCCTGAATCGTAGCACCTGTACTTGTTTTCCTCCCAGGAAGAAAAAAAAAACCCAACAAAACAGTAGAAGAAAAAGCACCACATTGATGTCCTTAATAGAATTGAGATTCAGTAAGCTTCTCATGTGGATCTGAGAAATACACTTTAGATACATTGTTACTGACAGCAAGACCTGGATTTTTTCTTCAATCCATAACTGGGTCTAGCTCTTGCTGTCTAAACATCTTTATAGTACTTTTTTCCAGTATTATTCTCAAAAGCAAATTTTCCTTACTGTGAATATTTTTGGCTTCTGGACCAACTTTATGATGACAGGAAAAAACAAGTATACTGATTAGTTATATCGCTTTCTTGATGTACAAAGAACTCTGTCCAATATTGAAAAGAATAATTATAATGGATATGTACCTCACGAAGTATACAAACTCCTTATTTTTTTATCTATCACGATGCACTGAAGTGGTATAATAAGTTTAAGCATTTATTGAATACTCCATTAATATTCTACATATGAGTATCCCTATTGCTTTCAATATTGTAATGGTAATGACAGAAGAAGAAATACATTTTGTGAGTTTGTGATACTCCAAAATTAAAGGCTTTTAGGACAATGTTAGATTAATATTTCCGTTGATTAAGTATGGAGTTACTTATGAGTCAACAAGGGTAGAGCAGGGGTCTACTCAATTTTCCAGCTTACCAAAAGGTGGTTTTGAACTATCGTGTAAACCTGAGCAACCATATGGATCTGATAATAGAGCCTTTGCTCAGTCCAGACATTCTTACATAATCATGTGTCCTATTTCCACTTTTATAAACAAATGAGAATATAGTCTTTATATTCAGCCAGAATTATAATGGAGCACACCAGCATACCCAGTTACATGAAAACAAGTAAAGATACGTGTATTATGTACTTTGCAATTCATTGACTTTATAAAAAATATTGGGGGCTATATGTAAAGGCAATTTCATATTTACCTCCAATACTAGATTTGATTCTCATTAGCAATAGAATTATTTTTTAAATGTAGATAAGTAGCATAGTGAAAAATGGTTTTTAACTACCCCTTTAACATGTCCCACTTAAAGATTAATAATAACTTATCTCTCTACATTTGTCAAATACTAAATATGTGTTCTGATTTTTCAGGGCCTTTTAATCATATCAAGTCAAGTCTGTTGGGATCCACATCGGATTCAAATCTCAACAAATACAGTACAATCAACAAAATTCCTCAACTCACACTGAACTTTTCAGATATCAAAAGTGAAAAAAAATCTTCATCTCCTCCATCGGAGAAAGCAATTATTGCACCTAAGGTGAAAGACCGAACGCACAATGTAACAGAGAAGGTTACACAGGTAAGGTAATAACCATTACTTTAGTTCCTTTTCAGTTTTATGGAGCCAGTTATCAGTGTATTCAACAGATTTTAACTGTTTTCATGAATGATTTGGATATCTCCAAGACAATTTGAAGAGTTTTGAGCTATTACTTGCTTTACCTCCAATTCAGTTGCACAAGGTAGTTTACAACATTAGGTAATAATGCTTACAAACAAAACTTTTCAGCGCTCTATTTCTCAATGAAAAAAAGCTGTAGTATGCACCAAGTGCCCCAAATAAATCCACTAGTTTCAGTGATTCCTGTCAGTCATAAACGTTAGTTTCATTCTTTTTTCTTTTTCTCAGCTTTATGAATTGCTGATTATTGCAAGGCACAACACAATAAAAATGGTAGGTGATTGTGCCACTGCTCTAAGTATCGTAGTTAGGTCTTGTAATTTCTGCTCCTGCTCTTTGGCTTTTCATAATGCTCGTTCCTGTTTGTATCTTTTCCATATCTGTACATCAAAAAGGCTGTTTAAATGAAAGGCAGATACCTTTGGACTGGATGCATGATATATTGTCGTACTTGGGAATGAGTCATACAATTGAAACAAAACTGAGAACAATTCAAGATAGCATGTTTCTTCACTCTAAGACAGATACAGTGTCCTCTGAAGGCAACAGAAGTTTTCAGCTAAATTCAGTGTCATTATTACATTTGTGTTGTGATGTCACATGGAGATTGGCGAGGACAGGCTACCAACATGCAACATACTGAAAAAAAATAGTAAGACATGACAGTATCCCAAATACCTTTTATAGTCTTAGTAAGCAGAGGGTCATCCTTTAAATGCCCATCCATTGACAGACTGAAAGAGGTTAGAAGTGCTTTGTATTATAACACAGATAGAGATTATGTAAGGAAGATCTTGCCAAGAGTAGCTTTTGACTTACTGCTGGCCTGCCTTCCAGACTGCAGCTTCTCTACATTGGTACTATGCCAGACATTGTCCACGCTCCTACTCCCTTTGCGGGATGTAAAAAGGAATGTATTGTACACCTTCCTAGAGAAACAGAGATAAAAGTTCTATCAGTTCTATCCTGAGATCAGTTAGTGCCTAAAAAGTAATTGGATTTTTATCTTTCATATATTTTGTCTTTGATAGCTAACTTGAATCTGCAACCATTATACTTTCTTCCCTGGTCAGCTGTGAAAGATTTAATCTCTTCTGGATCCATTTTGATATGTTTTACATCATTCATAGTAGTTATACATAGAAATCTTTTCACAGGTAATATGGAAAAAAGTCAAGTTACATTAAAAAGACTAATTTTTATAAGTTATGTAAGCGTAAGTCAAGCTTGATTGTTTTTTTCAGAGTTACGACTGGCTAATTAGTGCCAGAGTGACAAGTTTCTATGTACTAATGATGCTGTTTTGGGGAAAAATTTAAAAAAAAAAAAAAAAAATCTATGTTTATTCTCCAAACAACTTCGATATTATGAAAAGGTCCAAGAGAAATGGCATGGATCAGCTAAACTTTCCAGGAACATTGATACTAACTAAATTCAAAATTAAATTTGAAATGCTCTATAAAATCTTTACAGTTCACAGAAGACTACCAATTTAATTTGACATTGGTTTATGTCCTTTCCTAGAATTATCTCAGCCAATGTGCAGAGTACAATTTGTGTAGCAAACTTGAATAATATACCATTCATAGTAATTGGAAAGAATTCCCCACAGCTGTTCATTTTTCTCTTATTATATTCAGTTATCAGTGTTTTTAGTTGCTGCTGCAGCCTAAACTCCTGGATTAGGTACAAGGAGAAACTCATAGGAGCTAAAAATAAATGTGGGTCTAGTGAATTCGACAGTGGAAGATCTAGTTAACTAGTTGTTCATGAATTAGATTAGAAATAGACATTTAGTAGATGAAAGTGGCTGGGTTTAGTCCTCTTTATATTTTTAATCCCCAGTGGTTTCTATATATTTCATAAGAATCAGCATTTCGAAGGTTCCACTGCATGTCTGCCTGTAAATCTCTTTGTAAAACTTTTCATAGGCCCAGAGATCCATTTTGTATCTGCAAAATAGTGCAAAATGGTTTTGAAAGGTTTGAGCACAGTGTTGAAAATAGAATATGGCAGAAACATCAGATGATATAATTAGGATATGCTCATGATAGCACAGTCCTCTGATATGTAAATCTGTGAAGCAGCATCAAAAATGTACAGAGGGCAATATGACCTATTTAATCTATGGGACAATATCATTAAAAGAGCAAATGACTATAAAATGGCCATGGTGAGTTTAAAGGTCAACCTTAATCAGAATAGTGACATTCTGAAATAGTCTTCTAATAAAAGAAGTTAGGGCAAGAATTCCCCAAATGTCATTAGACAGAGCCTGAGAAATGGAGAAAAGGGATAGATAACACAATGTGCTTTTCTGGGTTTGAAGGACTTAGTGACATGGAAAGCCACTTCCAGTCACATATTGCACCATTCAAACATCCATTCATCTCTTTGTTCTCCTTATTGTGTATCTGTCTCTCTCCCTCCCTTTCCTTTCCTCAGCTTTGCTGAGAAATTTGGTCCTGCAGCTATAACCTGACATTTCCGCTACTGTGGCTTCTCGCACTGTGCAACTCAAAATACAGAGATATGGACTCTGGTATACACCACGCTAAGGTATCAGTGAACTTCACAGCTGGATCACTGCACTCTGGATTCTCTCTCATGCATCAATAATATCAAACTGAATATCAGCATCACATGACACAAGAACAAGTTCTTCTTTCCACAGATAATAGCTGTATGACTTCTATCATATCCACGAGGTGGAGAATTCAGGAAGTGAAGACAGTGCAAAAGGAGGGGATGGCACATAGCTACCTTCACAAGGTAGAGGAAGAATAATGAATCAAATAAATAAATGAGTCATGGCCATTGTGATTCGATGAAGTGATACATTTTCAGAAAGCATTTAAAGAGGAGTGAGGTGCTTTAGCAGTAAGATTTTAGTGGAATAAATTAGGAGCAGACAGGAGACTAAAGTTTAGAAATCATTTCAGAAGGAACAGAAGATGTTGTGGGACAGTGGTTGATACTTTGAGTGAAAAATATCAACTTTGAAATGTGGGTGGAGAAAACAAAATTTCATTATAGAATTTAATAAATAAAAAATAAATAAAATCCTCAGCATCTTACCTTTTAAAAAATAAATTAATTTCTTCAAAAAGAGCTAGGTTATAAATTCCACTACAAAGATCCGTCCAATATGGTCTCACTACTTAAGAGGAATGCTCACAACATTATGTAGACATGAAAATTGTGTTAAGATACAGCTTGCAATGAAGTGCTGCCCATGTGATGGTCCTGAATAACTAGATACTCTGATCTCTTGGCCTTTCACGTGGGTCTTCACTGATCAAAACTCCTTGTGTAATGCACAGTAGCATAACATCTTCTGGAAGCCTGTTTCTGCATAACATTGTCTTTTACTCAAACGAATAGCCCAGTAGTAGCTGCCACAGAACCCTTATTAAAAATTGGCATTGTCATATCCCAGTGTAGATTTTTGTCGCTAAAATTAATGTATGTTTCCATTCTACTTTACTACACTTTTTTTTTAATGTTTCACATTATAATTTCAAGAGGTGCTAAGCTAGACTGTTTTCTAGAAGAGTCTCAAGTTACTTTTCTTCATTTTTAATTTTTTGACAGTCTGTTCAGGGGGGCAGTCCAGTTTCTGCTCTCTTTTGCACTGACAGGTTCAGTTGGGGTCCTGACACTGATTGTTAGAAAGAGACAAGTCTTCCCAGAGGCACAAAAAGTTGACTTTTATTAAAGAAAGCAGTGCGGCAGAAATTTGACATCTCTCCCTTAACATTTTTGATGAATTCATAAAGGGGACTTCTAGCCTTAAAATTACAGCGTGTAGGGGCACAACAGTAAGCAATTTTGTCTTTTTTTATTTATTTATCTTAAAATACTGATTTATTTTAAATCTTCTTACACATCCAGTTCCCACTGATGTATGGCTCCAAAGCTGTGAACTCTGTTGTGAACAGACTCAGAGGAGCATGAAGATTAGAATAGTCAGTACATATGCTTATTTTCAAAGAAAAGAAAGAATTCCTGAATATCATTAAATTAACACTGGCAGCAAACAATAGCTGGCCCAGTTAATAAACTTATAAATTACTGGTGTCTTTATCGTGTTGTTCAGGAAAAACTGTTTTGTGGCCCCTGGTCATTAATGTTCGAGATTACTGATCCTCCTGAACTTCATCTGTTGAGATACGGCATGTGGTTGAAAGACCCAATATGTATCTGTTGTTTATGATTTGGGTCAATAACTGACTTACAGGAACGTAAAACTCTATGATCTTTAAACTTCTTGTAAATAATACTTTTCAAAACAGTTTCATCATCCACCCACCTGTAGGAAATATATGTACTCAAGCTGGTTATATGGCTGAGCAAATGATAAATACATACTTTGACAGGCTACAAGGTTGATTGGAAGATTGTAATCTGATTTGCAGACATGCTGAACACCCACAGCTCTTCTGAAAGCGGAGCTGTCAGTGAAGGGGGGGGCACATATGAAGTGATAGACCTTGCAGTTTCACTGCATGTTTTTGTAATCTGGCCAGACTCTATTCTGTCAGCCCCAAAAGATTAAGAAATAAGTAATAATATCCCCCAAGGCCAGTCCAAGCTGTTGATATAAAAAGAACTACTATATGTTCATGACTTCAAACTGACCTTCAGGTTTTCAGGCTAAAAGAAGACTTGCAGCATCTAGGACAAAGAAGGGCAATATAAGACCTAAAAATAAACCAATTATTGATCTACAAATTTTCAGCAGTCTGATTCAGCTGACATACTGCACTGTTTACAACATCATGCAGTAACTCACACACAAACAACATTTCAAGGCAGTTCATTTTGGAATGCATAAAGCAAAAAATTCTGAATTAAGGGGAAAAAAATTTTAGTATGTCTTCCAATCACAAAGCAAGGCATACATATAATAATGAAATTGGGAGATAAGGACAGCCAGTATTCCTTAGTTACTGTATGGAGTAGTTTAAGTTATTGGTTTCTGCTGAAGTGAGAATTGGGGTTTTCCTATTATTTGCTATTCCAGTTCTCAGTGATCAATTGACGTAGCTTATACAGGAATTATTCCCTTTGTTTACAATCATACATAGTACCCTCATGCAATAAAATTTCATCTTTTATTGTCATTGTGTAATTCGGCTTTTGAATTACTGTAGGTGTAGTTATAGAAATAGTACAAATGTGTGACAAATTTCATTGTCATTTAGAATGTGTGACACACTGTGCATGAAAAGAAGAAAAGCAGAGAAGATCACGGTGATGGCAAAACCAATAAAAATAACTCAGTCTCAGGGTAGTCATTTATATGTGTGCAAAAATGTCACCAAAACTGAAGAGTAGACTCTTTTGCACCAGAGCAAGTAGCTCTACAAAGTGCTTGGAAGCAGGAAATAAAGCCCACTGTTTTGATCAGTTTCAGAAGAAAACCTAGCATTTTCATTGGAATTATTTGCTATTGCATCAAGTAATAAAATGGCCAATATTGGCCAAGTTACAGATTCACAGCAATTGTGAAAGATAAAATATTACTTCCTTCCAGTATAGCCTCTTCTCTTTGTGACAGCTCAATAGGCTAAGGCATCTGAACTGCTGCAGTGTTTTGAGAAGATTTTACAACATATGGTAGAAATGGTGCAGTCGGAAAGCCCAGCTGCTTTGAAATATGTAACCTAGATGTATCCTTAATTAGTCCATGTCCTTCCCCCAAGATCTGCTCTTCTAAAACAGGGATTGCCTGAGTTTGCAGAGTTAGGGGAAAGTAGCCAGTATCTTCTATGAACTACGCTTACGTGTATTCAATGTTTTGTGCGATCTCTTTGTTATTACTGCCTTGAACCAAATAGTGATATGTTCTGTGAGGCTAACATGGAACGGAGCATATGTGTGGGGTTTTTTTAATACTAGATCATTTTCCAAAGCAACATTCTTCTTTTGATGATAATAAATGGGGGAAAATAGGCGGACACAGGCTTTCAGACTGCATTGTAGTTTGTGCTGAAAATAATGAATCTGTTGAATATGTTGAGGGTGTAAGAACTAAGGCTCTACAAAGCAACTAAAACTCATCAAACCCAAGGTGTAGGCAGCACTTAGGCAAGCTTCATTTCTCTAGACTGGAGCTCTAAATCCCCAAACTCCCACTTCATGGTGGACTGACCTTGGAATTTTCTAAACTTGGTAGGTTACTCAGCTGAAACCAACAGTTTTGACACCCACCAGAACTGTCCCACCATGAACTGCAAGAAGCAAAGCCCTTGCTTAGCCTCTGTCAAGCCTTGCTGAGATCCAGAGAACTGGCAGAGTCCTCCGATCTACTTGCCATGCACAGCCTGAAATAATACCTTTCACACATGCAGTTTAGAGTTGCCTTAAAACAGCCACGGAAGAGTCACAGCGTCTCACATGACCTTAGAACCATACAAAAATGTAGTGTGGAAGAGACCACTAGAGGCTATCTATCCCAACCTCCTACTCAAAACGGTTTAAGCTAGATCAGAGTCAGGTGGTTACCATGTTAACTCAGGAAACAGTTTCTATGTTTAGGTCAGCATAAGTGTGTATTTTCCCAGAGAAAATCACCCAGCGATAGACTGCAATAGCAGCTGGTGTGCAGAAGGAGGGAGGGAAGAGGGCAGAAAGCCGTGGATTTCATGGGCCAGAAAGAGCTGGCATTTTACAAGGAACATTGCTGGTGTAGCTAACATTTAGGGTACTTGCTTAGAAAGAGGCAGTCCTGGGTTGCAGTCCCAGAGTATTTTGCCTGTTACTTATCTTATGTAAATGACCATCTGTTAAAAAATCCACAGAAATAACCCTGGGCATGAGGGACTCAGCCTCAGGACTCCCTCCCTGTCTGAGTGCCCTAACCCTGAAACGGTCTGGGTTCTGAACTCTGTTCTAGTGCCAGATACTTCACATGTACGCACTGTAGTACCAATGTTGGGTCTAGCTACAAAATGCCATAATCTGGGCAGGCAATATTTAGCATTGCCCTGAAATCACATATTCACCCCTCTAAAGAGTCATTTTCATCTGACAAAAAATTCAGGTATGTTCAGCTAACAATGTAATATTCATTTCTTGCACGTAACGAATTTCCCTTTCAGTGTGATACTAACTAATACACAAAGTGAAAAAATGGTGGGTCATTTGAAAGATTAACTTTTTTGATGAAATAGTAAAGTTCCTGCACATCGCTGAGAGAAATTGATAAATAAACTAAATGTGAGGGTAGAACGTTCCTGCAATTTGCAGCTAGTAAGTTTATGATATAACTGCTGATAATTATCAAGTAGTTATCTTCTGCTACTGGTTAGAAACCACGTGGCCTTAAGCACATAAAGGAGAAACAGCAGCAAGGCTATTATTCTTTTGGCTTGGGCAAGGTGTAGGACAGAAATGTGGATTGGTTGTTTTCTATGCATTGGTAGATGAGGAAAATATTTTCTGGTTAGGGTTGGTTAGGGTTTGGGATTTTTTCATAGGGTTAGAAACAGTAAGAAAAAGCAAAGACCATTAAGCCCAGTGAGCACAGTATATTTTATGATGAATTCTGAATGCCCTCAAAATTAATAAGCAAAATGAGAAGGTTGGTCTTCTCATCTGTTATCTGTCACGTGTTAGAACTTGGATGCTTTCAGCTTGTCACTGGCAACAGAATCAATAGAATCGCAAACCCAGAATAGTTCAGAGATAATGCTTTTCAAACAAAAAAAGGAGGAACACTCCTTAAATTATATGGAAATACCAAGAAAATCACAGTAAGGAAAAAACCAGGAACCAGCTGTTCCTGTTTTTTAATAAAAAATGAAAGGGTCATTGAATCCCAAATGTTATGTTTATGAAAGAGTGTGCTAATCAGTGTGTAATATGTAGTTGCAAAGCATTTATTGAGCTTTATGGGTGGTATAGGCGATAATTGAGCATAAAACTAATGAGCATAGCACAACAAAAATCTCTAGAAAAGATTTACTACATGTGGCTAGTTCAAGCCATCTAGAATGTAGAAATACATTTTAAAATCGAAATCTATCTTAAATAAAGTGCCTAAATTGCAGGAACATTTAGCTGATATTCATATTACATAGGCAACGCAAAGAATTTCTTCTTCCTAATGTCAGGGTGACCTTGTATTAGGCTTATCTTAGATAAGTCTGTTTTTCTTTGACAGCTGAATAAATCTTTCATTGTAGCACATGATGGAATTGTCTTTAAGGTATTCTAGGTATATTTTCAAGCATAAGGTTTTTATTGAAAGAATTGCCAATTTTACATTAAGTCGTTGCATCTTCTTCAATATGAAAATTGCAGTAACTACTTTTCATTTAATATCTTGGAAGCTGGCATGAGAAGGTATGTTCAGCTCCAGACAGCCTGTTCAGAATACTACTACTAATCAATGAGAAACATTTATTAAATGGGAAGAAAAGTTCTTCATCTCACAGCTTTGGGGTTTTTTTCTAATCTAAGTAGCCATCTTCTTTGAAAATGTTCCACTTTTTAAATTAGTTCTATTAATTACAAAGAAACCTACTCTCCTTTGAAACAAAAGAACAGCTGTATGGTATAATCTCACATCTGTACCAATCTGTTCTGTCCACTGTTTAGTTTCACTGGGTTTGTAGGTGGATTACCAATGGAAGACTATAACCGAAGGAGAGTGACAGCTTTTGCTACAGCTTAGTCTCTAATGATGTTAGTTGCTGGGTTTGGAAGCACACAGGAAATCAGTGTAGAATTTTTTAGAGGCCAGCTAATTTATTTTGGTGAATTTTGATAGGATAGCACACAGACAGCACCCTCCTTCCAGGTTTTCAAACAAAGCTTGAAAAATAATTTTTTATAGGATAGTAATTTCCAAATACATTACATTGTCTATTCTCTCTCTTCTTTACACCTATAATATCAAGTAAGCGAAGGAATCTGCACTAGTGAAAGACCCATCCTGCAGTTTACACAGTGTGATGAATCAGTGAATATATCTAGAAAACAAAGAACGTGAAGAACATTAAACCTTGCAGTCAGGCTTCTGTCCTAGGCATTTTTTTCACTGATTGAGCTTTTGACACCTGCAATCATACATGTGATCAGCCATAGCACCAAAAGGTTCCTGTATCTCCCTGATTAAATCCATAAATAAAAGGTCCTGTTCTCTCCTGAGCATGAGCTTCATTTAGCATAACAAGGGCAAGGTAGAGCTTCTCAAGGAGTTATTTTTGGCTCATTGATGCTGTGCTACCAGAACATTTTTGTTAGAGTACCAGAGTAACTAGTGAAAAATCATCATGAAGGTCCTATCATGTCTTGCTGCAATTCCACAAAAACAAAATATGTTTTTACATTGGAAAAAAGGAAAAGTGTCTAATGTAAGATCCAGCTATGGACTGAGGAAAGACAAGTTTGTCTGCTGAGTTCTCCATGGTCACAACTCCAACCTTTTTCTCTGCCTGACCAGCACAAATTGAAGGGATAGCTCTAGAATCTGGATCATGCTTTTATAGGCTGATGTTGCTAGTGAAATGTGATTTGTATCATCACTTTGTGTATACGTGTGTATGCAATCTGTGCCATCTCCCCTTGCCAAATGGCTTTTTGGTCAGAATGTTACTGACCAAATTTGGTAGAAGGTTGGGTAATGCACTCAAGTTTCCTAGAAGTGGTGTGAAGAGACAAACCTAGGCAGAACACTAAGACTAAATGTCTCCTTTAAGTGACCTAGATTGGCATATGCTCATTAGGCATAAACACTGGAGAGACATAAGGGAGATGGACATTTCTAAATTAAGCTTTTCACCAGCTACCAGAGAAGTTTGAGTTGCAGTTCACACCTTTCTAAACATTAAGGCGTCTAATCACAAAATGCAAATATTCTAGAATCTAATGTTTGTTTATTTTGCTGATTATGGAAAAAAAATTACCATTAAACTGAAGGTTAAATTTAAATATGAATGTATGCATAAGGATCTTTTCCTCTTTTCTCCTTTACTCTTGACAGTTCCATCAGTAAGTTCTGTAATCATAGAACCAAACTGTAGATGTAGTTGCTTCATTTTCACTCCGTGCATTTCAGATGTTCTTACAGATTTTATGCCCTTCTTTAGCTGCATCAAAATGTTTGGCAGCTAGCAAACTAGTCTAAATGGATAATAATGAAAGCTATATTTTTCATAAATATTGTGAGGAAGACGGGGTAACATCAACAAGCACAAGATGTACATTGATTTGTTGGCATACCATGAACAAATGATAGAAAATATCTTTTAGGTGACTAAAAACCAATGCAATAATTTAAGCCCTTATTACAAATATGACCTTTGATGTTTTGTTGTCAGATATATAAATGCTTGTTAACAGCTTAGTGTTGCCAGAAGAGCAACAAATAACCCTCAAACTCTTGAGCATTTTGAAGGATAGCATTTTCTGTCTTCTGAAATAACCCTCATCATGAATTTTGAAGAAGAGGGCTACATGATTTTTAATACCTATTCTGGCATTAACGTTTGCTAAAAACAGTCAGTTTTTAATGTCTCCTTCTTCTATAATCTGCATATCACTAATTTAAGATTTAAAGTTCAGTAAAGCATGCTCAATAAATTGCTATGCTTCTAAGCGTTGCTCTGATGATGCATTACCCACTAATATGAAAGTAATTACATACTGACTGGCAGGAAGAGGCTCCTGAGGTTTAAGATCTATAAGCCATTTCTTAATTTCTTCATGGAAAATAATGGATGGAAAATGAACGATAAAAATACTTTCTTTGACCATCTATCTTCATGAGAAAATAAATGATAGCTTAGAGATAGTGAGTTTTCTAAATTATTACATGTATTCAAGTTTGGTGAAGCAATCTTGTGTGACATCCACAGAACTGTATTTTCCATGAAACTTGCACGATTTTGCTGAACAAACATAAGAAGGCTGTTCTACTGCTTTAACCTCATGGGATGCATAAATTTCCTTGACAATTTGAAGATTTTGGGTTGCTGTGTATGTCAATATCTTTAGCTGAATAGATTTACCTAATTATTTGATAGTCTTATGAAAACGTGGCACTTCATGGCCTCAGTCCTGTAAGGTGCTCAGCACTCCCAGGAAATCCCAGCGCTCTCAAATCCAAGTTGAATTTTGAGTTTTCATCATCACCAAGGATGCTACCCTATCAAATGGACACTAATTGGATGATATTTCTTGAGGAATATTTGTAAATCTGTAAGACCAAGAATAGTTCTGTAATTATCTTCACATGGAAGGTCAAATTACTTGATAATAAGGCCTACCTCTTTGCTTTGTTTTGCAATATTGGTTGAGCTCTCTGATGTACTATTACATTTCTGGAGATTTCTGTGTTCATGGTTATCATTACATTTATATAGTGAGTGCAGGCACTAGTGAGAGTCCAGTAATTATCCAGTACAGCTGCTATAATTTCAAGGCATCCACCCAATCACTATGCAGATGAGACATGTCACTGATGGATACATATACTGTGTGGATGTGGGTTTCAGCCGTAGCATCAGCTCTTCAATTTGTTCTCTGTTTCATCATATGTTTTAGATGACACGATGTAAAATATTATTGTTGCTTATCTAAACACCACGTTCATCGGAATAATGACAGCCCTAAACAGAAAATATGGAGAGCAGAGGACAAAGATATAGAGAGATCATTTTTAATTCTAAAAGTACTAAAATACAGATTTATAATACACAGAAGGAGAAACATGAAGTAAAAGCTTTTCTGCTGTTCAGGCTGATCTTTATATATCTACCCCCTTTTACAATTATACACTCTAATTCTTTTTTTTTTTTTTTTTTTTTTTTAAGTGCCTTCTAAAAGACCTTACATTTCCAGTTCAAACACAACTTGCTATCACAGTGCCATTAACATTGAAGCTACGGAAGACTTAAAACTTCAGCCCAAGATACAGCAAAGAGCCACATAAAACTCTGTTTCCAGCGTATTACTTGCTCAGTGGTGTTTCTGCAAGCCTTCCCAACAAAGGCTAGAACACAGCTTTTCTCTCAGCTCTGGGAGGAAACAAGCAATTTGAAACAGGTGTTTTGAGGTAGGCTGGAGATGACAGGCTTTCCATCTGAAAAGGCTTGCAGCTTCAGCTACACAAATTGTACGCATTTCGGTGCAGGAGATTAAAGAGGAATCAGAGCACCAGAAAACAGGTATGCAGGCAGCAAAATATTTACCAGTACCAATAAATCCATATCAAAAACCTCGAAGATGGAATTATAACTAAGGCAGAGATAGAACAATTAACCAAGATAATTTGAACAGTCACCGCAGCAGTGTTGCACTCATAGGTGCACAAGACCTTTTTAAAACAATGTCAGTCTCTAGTCCTTTTGGATTTTACGATATCAAATTAGCAAATTTTATGGCAATATATTAAGAGGTTATGTCCAGGTCTCAGTTAGAATTTTTCTTGTTCTTAAATTTTAACACCACAAAACAGCATTAACATTCAACTTCACTGATTTATTTTTTTTATATTTATTATAAAAATTTCTTAACACTAAATCAAGTAGATTCCACATACACTTAAAGCATGTCCATTTTTTAATTCTTTTGCATTATCTCATTGCCTACCAAATTGCAGCTCCTCCAGAATGCTAATTTACTGTATATCCAAAAACTTTTCCAGTGTTTCTGCATTTCAGTTGAGAATGCCACAAAGTCTGTCTTTGACTATCTCAAAAAACCTTTATTTAGTGGCAGATTGACTTCTGAAACAAAAATTATTAAAATGTGCTCAGATAAGCTTTGATGTTTTTAGGTTCAGCCATTTATAACAAAAGTGATGTTTCAATGCCTACCTAAAATTACACTTGGTGAATATGTGGGCATAGTCAAAAAAAAAAATTCTATTGTGCTATTTGTAACCCTGCAAACAAAGAAATATTGAGCCCATTGTTTAAATAAGAAAGGTTTATATACTCTTGTATCTGAAATCCCAAATGGGAAACATATAGGACAGGCAAGGACAAGGCATATTTTCACACAGCAGCAGATTTTCTTTAAAAAAAGTTTAACTTAAAAAATACAGAGGCCATTAAAACACTGTGTTCTAAGACCTCATGGATATGCTTCAAACTGTCTGACAGAGAAAGTTAAGTATCAGCATTATATACAAATTGTCATACTACATAATTTTAAAGCACTTAGTACAGGCAATAGAGTAAAACAAGAAGACAAGTATTAACATTCCCTGCCATCAGTATTTCTTCGTTAAGAAGATGTTCTTTAATAGCTATACTTTGAAAAACATGTAAAAATATGTTTTACATGTAAAAATGCCTTTTAATGCTGAGATGTGAAAGCAATACACAATGTTATGTTTGGAGGGCACACTAAATCAAAAGCACTTCAGCTTTCTTTCAGTACTGCTGTTAATCTTATTAGTTGTTCATGTCAGCATCAAGGAAGACAATCATCAAGATGACTGAAAATGAAAGACTGCTGTAGTTTTCTGGGGAATTAGGTAATGCCTACCATCAGGGAGCAAATGTTGATTTAATTTTCATTTGCTCAGTAATACTTGTGTAATATTTATTTTTAGGTCTTTCTAAATTCAGAGATCTTTTTAGGAGAGCCAGTCTGTATCAGTCTCATGGTAATGGTATGAATAGAGAAGAAAAGGTAAAGAGATGTCTTTCCTAGTTACAGCATGGTAGCTTCAGTAGAGCTAACACCCAGGAGAAAAGAGATCCAGGAGAGGTTACATCAAGAGAAGAGTGTTCCACAAATCTAATAAAGACTCCAATGCAAGATCATATCCTCTTTTAAAGCTGAAGTAATACCACTTCATTTTTTGAACTGCGTTGTCATTCAAATTTAAGGTCTATGGTCATGATAAAAAGGGTTAATTATTATGGGAATATGGCTTTAGCTTCTGTGTCTGCTTCACATTTCTCGTTTCTTTTGTTTTCCCAGTTTTCCCTGTTCAATACTATTGTTAGCCTTGATAATAAAGATCCGAAAATGAGTTCAAAACTACCTGTTAGAAGGAAGAGATTGTACTCAAGATCCAAGGGGGTTTGGATAATATTGGCAGTGTTCATTCTGCACCATGAGCTGCATCAGAGAGCAAACAGGAGTAGTAACTTAGCTTTACTTGAACTTAGGAAATGTTACGTTCCTTGATTCCCCAGTCACCAACAATAAACGTACAGAGTTAAAAATGCTGCTGGAGAAATTTTTTAATCCAAATAGCTTTTCATTTTTTGTGAAATTACTTAGGGGTTATTGAAATTAACCTAGCTTAATAATCTATGGAAACCTCCTATAAAATCAAGAGTGGTATCAATGTTCTTATGTCACCTCTTACTTATGTTCTTTTAGAAAACAAAACATGCTTTACATTTCATTAACATAGCCACCTTCCACTGTTACACTCAGATAACAAGCATGGATTATTCTGGCTTTCTGATTCAACTTTGAAGTGTATTTGTATTGGAAGATATGAAAAGTCAAAAGTTCTTCCAAATGCCTTTCTTTATTTCTGATTGGCTACAATAATGTCTATAACAGAATTACCCTGGTTCCATTATTCATATAAATTTCACATCTTGGCTGCTGAATACACTTTATACAATAAGAAATTTTAAAGTTTCTTCAATCTCCACTAATAATAAAGATATTCAAGTTTCTCATCATACAAGGAACTGACATTTTGCTAGATTTGCTACAGCGTCCCAGACTTAAAGATGCAGGAGTGATCATACATTCATCTGCCAGGGCTGTGTGCCTAGCATTGGACTGAGCCCAGCAAGATATTGACAAAATAATATTTTTTCATGTCATATAGTATTTCCTAGAAGTAAAGCATTTTAACATTGTATTTCAATGAGTGGACTGGTAGCATCTTCCAAAGTTTTATACAAGGTGCTTTATGGGTGAGATAATTGTTTATTTTAAAGTCCCCAAATAATTTGGGACTGTATTTATAGTTTTATTTATTTATTTATTTATTATTTATTTATTAAATGCTTATGAGATTCTTTTAACATGAAAGGTGCTACACAAGAGCTAACCCTGTCAGTCCAAGCTTTACTTTAATTCATCTGTGGCAAAAAGAGCAGTGACAAAAGAGTATGTAGTACTGAATATAAGTACATGATTTAAATATACCATCCTTATGAGACACACTTGGTTATGAGACATAGAAAAGTACCTTTCTGAAAATTAATTTATTAAGCTTTGCACCCTTCAAACTTCCACATCTACCTTTTGCATAGATATATTCCGTATCCATCTACCTTAAAACTGCTGGGTTTCCCCCCACCCACTATACCTCTTATTTGTTCAAATTTTGTGCATTAGTTCGGTCCATGATGAAAGGTCTTACCTAGATTGTGAACATGATACATACTGTTTGTGTGAGTGTACATTAATCATATCTCTGCTGTCTGTTTGGAAATACACAGCACAAAAATACCATGAATTCTTAGCGAACGTGCAAAAGGTCATAGAACCATAAAGCATAGAATGGTTTGGGTTGGAAGGGACCTTAAAGATCATCTAGTTCCAACCCCCCTGCCATGGGCAGAGACACCTTCTACTAGACCAGGTTACTGAAGTGTTTTCTGAATAATTTGCTTACAGCATCTAGTCCATGCAATCACAATGTACTCACAGATTGAATTCAGTGCTTCTTGAAATCATCAGGCAGGCTTTCTGGTTGTTCTCCATGCTCATGTGCTTTACCTAGCTCTACAGTTGCTTGAAGAGCCGTGGTCCAGCATATAATAGGCCTACCCCACACTTGCTCTCATGCAGTGCTAGAATAGCTAGGAAACCATGCTGTGACCCATGCTAGGAAACCATGCTAGGAAACCATCCATGGAGTGGTTTGACATAAGTATTTCTTTAACAATTCATGATGGTATTCATAACAGATGGCTTATCATTTGTTATTTCTGTTATGATTTATTGACACATTATTATCCTTCTCTACTTTGTTTCTACTTCTTTGGTTTTTACTGTATGCATTTGCATTCTTTAATGAATTTAGATTGAAAATGCCTCAGAACAAAATTTATGAATATACATGTGACACATAGCAATATGGGTCTCAGAACCTTTTGCATAATAGATAACAAAAATAAAGTGTTGTCATGCAGGAAATAAAAATAAACTGGAAAGTGTCCCCATTAAGTTATAAATTCAAAATTAAAAGGAGAGGAGGACAAATATTTGTGTGAATTAATCTTAAAAAGAATCAACTAAATTTAGAGGAGTAAGAATGATGATAACTCATTGCTGCTGTGCAACAGCTTCTGTGAATGCTGCCCACTCATTATCCTTTGCAAGAGGCTTTTAATTTAGTAAGTAAATATTATTCTCTCCACTTGACAGAAGTTAGAGAGGTTAAATGTCAGCTTGCCTAAGATCACTGAAAAACTCAATGGCAGAGACCAGAGTCTAATTCCCAGATCATCCAACCTTCTGCCTAATGTTTTGCCTATATATTCTTTTTATATAAAAAAATTGTACAAGGAAGAATCTTTGTGTTTCTCCAAGAAGTGTCAAACGCTGTTGCTTCAGAGCCCAACACAAACGAGTTATCCAGTGAAGCGTACGGCCACTGTGCTGCAAAACACATCGGCCCAGTTTGGCTCCTTCACACTTCACCTAGAAACCCAGAAACACTATGCAAAACCAAGGACTTTTGAACACAACGCGGGGCAGAAATGTTACCCAGTAACAGGCAGGTTTTCTTGAGGGGAAAGATGTTAGAACTGTCAAAAAAAATGATAACAGCACAGTGTAATCCTATTTAAAGTGATAAAGGTTTACTGAATTTTTTTTTATATTAATTGTCGCCTGATAGTACCTCTGGTACATACACTTCCTTAATAAATTGTCATACTTCTTGAATATCTTTTCTTTCAATTTCAGTGAACTACTGTTATCTTTGAGAAATGAAAAGCTACCAAACACTTCAGAAAGATAACTCTGTCTAAAACTGTGCGAATTTATGACAGTTACTTTGATCTCACACCATATTTTTCTGAGTATCTGATTGCAGCCTTTCTATAATAAGTGACACCTTGAACTTGTGATCTTAGAAAGTGAACACATGAACCTAAAAAGAGCAAAAGATGTTCACCAGCCCTATCTGTGTGAAACACCTGGAGCAAGATTCTCGGAGTCAAAAAATGTGTTTGAATGAAGAGTTTTCTAACTTGCAGCAGTGCTGGTTTAACAGTGAATGGGGTAAACCAGCACACAGGAATAGATGAATTTTAGATCAGGGTTCTTTACTCAAAGACAAAATATAGTACAGTTTGTTTAACTTTGACATTTTCTCATTATAAATAGAATAAAACTTATCACCTAATACTGCTTGTGAAACACACCAGTTATAAATACATTCCTGCTTTCACCACCAAAACCAGTGTGAGATGGTATATCATCGAGGAGGAATACCCCTACTTTTTTTTAAGAGAAAACGCATTGCAGCTAGTAAGACTTTTGCTACTTAGCATTATAGTCTTTCATAAGATGCAAGGAAGCTTGGCTTTCTCATCGTGTCATGTCCCAAGGTTCAGAGACTTTTTAACACTGCAATACTTCAGTCTTGTCCCAGTGCTGCTCCTTACTCTTAAAAACATTTAATTCCCTAAACCACCACTCAACCCATGTTGAATTTGTCAACATCCATTTTAAGCAAGTGGAAATAGTAACGGTCTTTTGAGGGGATTGCTAAGTACTCTTTTTTATGTATGTGCAACTGTTATTTTTTTATCTGAGAAACGAAGTCTCATCTTCTTTCTCTTGATCCAGCAAACAAAAACAGTCACGTAATGAGTGTTTATTTTCACTTCCCGTTGCATGGGAGTAAGCAATGCAGAAATATAAAGTTCTGTATTACATTATGAATATGAAACTCTCAACCGTCAGTCAGCCTCTCCCGTCATGTGTGTCTAAGAAACTAGTGTGAAAAAGCTGGATCCATTTCTGCTATGATCACTTTTATACTGCTGTTCCCTCATTTTGCCCAGTTGGCAGGCTTGGTTTTTTAACTCTTCAGTTTTGCCTAACTCATTCTAAACCAACCTAGGAATAAATGTAACTAAAACGAGAATAGGAGCCAGATTTCGGGGAAATAAGTCTAATTTACATTATCTTTTGCTCTGAAGTGAAGCACACTGGCTGGAATTTTCAAGCAATGGCAAGAAACATGTGAAGAAAGCTTTATTGTTTTTGTTGTCTAATCCATTTCCTTCAATGTCTGAAAATCCAGCAGGAGAACACTGATATAAATTTTATAAATAGCGGTTGCCGTGCCGTATATACCCACGCTGCTCTCAAATAACTAGGGAAATATTCTTGTCAACTCACCAGGTGGGGGTCTGAAAGTATTAAGACTGCTTAAGAGACTAAGCAATGCCTGTGCTTCAACTTGCTGTCAGCTACTGTGTTTAATGCACAAAAAATAGCTAGCACCATTAGTTAAGTGCAAATCCTATTTACAATACAAAAAATAGATGAACAGCCTCTACCATCACCTCAGCATGGTGCTTAATGGTTGCTTGAAGGTTCCATATAATCTTTTGGATAGCTTAATAATTTCTTTCTTCACAGTTCAAAGAAGAGTGGTTATTAAACCTGGTGTTCTCACAACACTTTCAGAGTAGAATTTCATTGAATAAGAAGTGCCACTTAGATTACTAGGGATAGGATCTAAGGTTTATACAACACTTGCTGTTGGAAAGTTAAACAGAAAAGAGTGTACTGACTCTTATGTTCTTATAAGATTATGTTTGAGGAGCATGAAATTCCTCAGTCTTGAACAAGCTGAAATCTCAAATCCCAAACTGCGAACTGCTAAACAAAAAGCAAATAAAAATGGATAATGTTGCTGACAAGGTATTTCTCCTTCCAGCCATCATTTCATTTCAGTATAATTATTCATTCTAATTACTTTTGAAAGATCTGATTTTCTAAACAGCATTGTTTTTAATTATCAGGGGGATTAGGAATAAGAAGTAACTGGTGGAAAATGGGTATAAGATTTCTTGAATATGTAACTTGCCCAAATGGGTAGTAACTGAAAGTTATCACCTTCTGATGTATGTTTGTTGGTCTGTGTAAAATGAAGTGGTGATCTGAGTCTCACAAGACATTGGAGAGCACTTGCAGCACAGAAGGCAATAATTAACATCATTGCTGACAGTCTGTATAAGTACACCAAGCATTGAATAGGGATGAAAACGTAATTTACCTTGTTATCCTTAAAGGTTTTGTTCCTTCATGTCAAAGGTCAGTCAGACTGGAGGAGCAGCCAAAGGAAATTTCTTATAACTGGTTCCCACGCTATGCTTGTTCTTTGCAACAAAGCAAACATTTCAGCTTCGAGAGCCAGCAAATCAAGCAGTGCTTACAAACATAATCCCTTCCAGATAAAATTGAAATCCAATTTAGATAACACCAACAGATAACAAATCCATACTTTTAAAGGGAAGATAACAAGCTTTAGGCATTGACAAAAATAGAAGTGAAGCAAAAGGCAATAGTTCCATGGTACCTTTCTTTGTCACACCTTTATGTGTACTAGAACTATAGCCTCAGTGAAATTTGTCCATGCATGAAAATTTTCCACACCACTAAACTCAAAGTGGAGGTAGCTGTCAAGGTGTGACCCCTTTAGGCTTTTCCGCTTCCGACCCTTCAACTTGGTACATAACTAAGTTAGCTTATCTTGGTTGTTATAGCAATAAGTATAGCAAGAGCCTCTCTGCATACCATTCCTTGGTATTAACTATAAACATCAGACCTTATCTGTTAAAAGCAGACACTGTCTGAAAAATATGCTGATTTCAAAGAGTTAGTTAGTTAGAAGAAACTTAACTGAAAAGTAAAATTACTGAAAAGAAAATTGGTTCTGTTTTACCTCAAACCAGGACAGACACTTACAGATCTTTCTTTAACTTTTTTATTTTTGGTTGCCGAAACGATTTCATAATGAGAGTAGACTCTTTTGTAGTGAATTTAAGCCAATGATAATAGATTTGCTTTGGGAGAAAAACACTGTCACTGCAAGAAAAGTCATCCACTGGCCATGAACAGGCTGTCAAGGTTGCCATGTGGATAAAAGAATTTGATGACATGCTTAGTTATGCAGATTTTATGGATCAGATATGCCACTTAATGGTTGCTACAGGGAACAAGAATCAATCTACTGTGTAGAATTGTCAATGAATCTATTGCACCTGGCAGACATCATGAATTTCGCAGAAGTTTACTTTGTCAAAACACCACATAATTGAAGCTTAACCCTCAAAACTACAGTAAAGTACTTCTTAAGTTTTTCCTGTATTTGCTAAGTGTACTGAAAGTAGGAATAGATACACTGCCAGATTACTGACATGGTATATTTCTTATTCTAGGTTCTATCCTTAGGCGCTGATGTTCTACCAGAGTACAAACTCCAGACACCTCGCATCAACAAGTTTACTATATTGCACTACAGTCCTTTCAAAGCCGTCTGGGACTGGCTCATTTTGTTGCTGGTAATATACACCGCCATATTCACCCCTTATTCTGCTGCCTTCCTTCTGAATGATAGTGAGGAACGGAAGAGGAGAGAGTGTGGATATTCTTGCAGCCCACTGAATGTTGTAGACTTAATTGTGGATATTATGTTTATCATTGACATTCTAATAAACTTCAGAACAACATATGTAAACCAGAATGAAGAAGTGGTAAGTGACCCAGCAAAAATAGCAATTCACTACTTCAAAGGCTGGTTCCTAATTGACATGGTTGCTGCAATACCTTTTGACCTGCTGATTTTTGGCTCTGGCTCTGAAGAGGTAAGCTTAAATGAATACGAAATCTTAAATCTTAAATTTTGGCTTTACTACAGTAATCTGTATATCCTAATCTATTTTTTGCTTGTCAGTTAATAGGCTGTTTAGTAGTTCCTTCTAATTTTCTAAAGTTAAACTAAAATTAAATCTTCCTTAGTAGAATAATGTAGAATATTACCCTTCATTGACAGGAGAAGAAGTTGAATGATTCAGCTAGTATTTGTCAATTTTACAATATCTGTTACTGTCTTTAAAAATAATGAAATAAATATATCAAGCATGAAGGATTTTTTAAAATGCTTTTATTTAAGAACTACTCCTTTGATTTGCTGCTTGCTTTTTAAAAACTGCTTATAATGCATATAAGTGTTGTATTGGCATTAAAGCATTAAAATAAATTTTCTCTGTTCAAAATATTTAGATCAGATGTTTATTTAGTGTAAAATGAATTAGTTGTAGTGTAAACTATACCAGTTAACAAAAAGATTAGGCTCTTGTCTATTCTATCAAGAATATTGACTACCAAAAGAAAGAAAAAAAGATTATATGGGGTTAACCTTGCCAGACATGACTAATGTCCTCACCCTATCTGTACAATAGGTTAAAAAAGTGTTCAATATATGCACACAAAGATTGCCCAAAGGAGTATAAAACATACGCTGTGTTCTGGATGCCTGACCCAGTTCTGCCTCCTTCCAAAGAATTTTATTTAATTTAAGAAGGGCTAAAGTTATAACATATTTTTTGATGAAAAGTGAACCGACAAGCAGAGAACGGGGGGGTTTTGTGATGCATAGAATACAGCAGTTGAAAAAAAAAAAAAAGCGGCAAACCAAGCAAAATATGATCCATTCACTTTTCAAAGGACAAAAATCCATTTCTTAAAATTACCATTTTGCACATAATGACATAAAGGAAACAGGCAGTTTCGTCGACCATATGTGCACCTCATTAATTGAGAAGAGAAAGGTGAAGGCTACAAATTAATCAGCAACCTTTATTGTGAAAATTTAATGATCTGACTGTGTGCCTCCCTGTCACAATACAGAGAATGCATAAATGTTTTCATTTTTAAATTAATTCCTTTTTATGAAAGTGATTTGCTGTGACAGCAAGTATTTTTATGTCCATCCCAAAAGCCTGATCTGAATTCTAAGCATACCCTAGCTATCCTCATAAATTACATGTAAACTTAATCAAGTATGCCTTTAAGGGTCAGTATAAAATAACTGGCACATACCTACAAGCACCTTGAGAGTCTTGTGAGCATATTCAGTCTTAAAAATTTCAGAACTAGGATGAATATCAGTCGTGCTTTTCTTAAACTCATTTTCTTAAATTTTCTATAATGAGAATGTTTTCATGTCTCCTTTGCTTCTGAAAAAAGCATTATAATAATGTGGTCTAATTCAGCAGTCATAGAAATCACTAGTAACCTTCCTAATCAGCAATGATATTCCTACTAATTTGAACATGAGTGTACACGCTCAAGGTAAATGAGGAATCTGCAGAAACATGTAGGTAATATTGTGCAGTAGAAAGGAATTTTGTCCAGGGAAAGCAATAAGAAGAGAGAGAAACATAAAGGACAGCAGGAACATGTTAATAGCTCTTTTACCAAAAGAGAACTTTTCTGTTCAGAGGTTGACTAAAAGGCTCAGAGATTTAAGAGAAACTTTGATAACTTTTTGCATTCGTTATCTGTGGTAGGTCTCAGTCTTTCTGCAAATTTTTTTCTCTGGTTTTGATAGCACAGACACATGAAAGACAAACACTCTGACAATGACATTACTTCTACCTTGGACCACATCATCCCCTTTCAGGTGTGGTCTGCAACTCTTTCCGATCACCAAGCACTCATCACTGCCAAAAATTATGTTCAGTGAGTGGAAATGTGGAACATCAAGAATTACAACAGAGACCAATTCCGAAGTTCATTGAAGGAGTGCTCTTTGGATTTATCATAGAATCATAGAATGGTTTAGGCTGGAAGGGACGTTAAAGACCACCTAGTTCCAACCTCCCTGCCATGGGCGGGGGCATCTCCCACTAAACCATGTTGCCCAAAGCCCCATCCAACCTGGCCTTGAATACTTCCTGGGATGGGACCTCCACAACTTCTCTGGGCAATCTGTTCCAGTGCCTCACCACCCTCAGAGTAAAAAATTCTTCCTGTCAAGGGCATGACTTGCCCCTGGTGAAGCTGTGTTGGCTGTTACCAATCACCTCATTTCCCATGTGTCTTAGCAGTTTCCAGGAGGATCTGCCCCATGATCTTGCCAGGCACAGAGGTGAGACTAACTGGCCTGTCGTTCCTCTGGTCTTCTTTTTTTCCTTTTTGAATGTGAGTTATGTTTCCCTTTTCCAGTCAGTGGGAACTTCACCTGCCACAACTATTCAAATATAATGGAAAGTGGCTTAGCAACTTCATTGTCCTGGTCCCTCAGGACCCACAGATGGTTTTCATCTCCATCAATCCATGGTTCCATGGATTTGTGTACCCCTCAGGTTCCTTAGATGGTGTCATACTTGATCTTTACCTACAGTGGGTGGTTCTTCATTCTCAAAAGTCTTTGCTTTCTGTGACTTGGGTGGTGTGGTTAGAGCCCTTGCTGGTGAAGACTCGGGCAAAAAAGTCATTAAGTACCTCAGCCTTCTCCATGCCCCAGGTGACCACATCTCCTGTTTCCTTCCGGAGAGAGCCCACAGCTTCCCTAGTCTTCGTTTTATCACTGAGATATTTACTGAAGTTTTTCTTCTTGTCCCTGATGTCTCTGGCCAGATTTAATTCTATCAGGGCTTTAGCATGCCTAACCTGATCCCTGGCTGCTCAGACAGTTTCTCTGTATTCCTCCCAGGCTGCCTGTCCTTGCTTTCCCCCTCCGTAGGCCTCCTTTTTGCTTTTGAGTGTGTCCAGGATCTCCTTGTTCATCCATGCAGGCCTCCTGGCTTTTTTGACTGACTTCTTCATTGCTGGAATGCATAGCTCCTGAGCTTGGAGAAGGTTATCCTTTAATACTAGCCAGCTTCCTTGGGCCCCTCTCCTCTCCAGTGTTTTATCCTATGGTACCCTACCAAGCAGGTCCCTCAAGAGGCCAAAGTCTGCTCATGAACTCCAGAGTGCTGAGCTTGCTGTGGACCCCCTTCACTGCCCTAAGGATCTTGAACTCTACCATTTCACGATCGCTGCAGCCAAGGCTACCCTTGAGCTTGCCACTCCCCACTAGCCCCCCCTTGTTGGTAAGGTCAAGGTCCAGCATAGCTCCTCTCCTCATTGGCTTCTCTGCCACTTGGAGAAGGAGGTTGTTATCAATGCTTTGCAAGAACTTTCTGGATTGCTTGCACCATGCTGTGTTGTCCCTGAAACAGACAGCAGAGTGTTTGAAGTTCCCTATGAGGATCAGGGCCTGTGAACATGAAGCCACTCCTGTCTGTCTATAGACAGCTTCATACGCTCAGCCATACTGTTCAGGTGGCCTGTCCCACTAGAATGTCACCTGTCAGGTGAGTGCAAAAATACAAAAATGTTGAACTTGGAATAGAAATTATTGGACAACATAATGACCTTTTCAGTATTGCAGATCCATGTAAATTAATTTCTTATTCCCTCAAAACCTAGTAATTGAACAGTTTCACTATCTGGAAAAACTAGTTTGTTTAGCTAAGCAGCAATGAAACTGTACAGTTTATGACCAGTTCGCCATGCCATCATCATGACTTCTCTCTCACATTCATGGTATTGAATATATCAATCACTTTTGCTAACTGTAATATTTCCCCAATAGTCCATTTTAGTTTAGCAAGAAGAAGTAAATGTAAAACTGTTAGAATTGAGCATTTTTCATTCAATAGAATTTTTTGCCATAAGGCTTATCTTTTTAAAGAAATAGCTCTTTTTTGTTATCTTGAGATTCTTCAAATAAGATCCCCTACGAACAATTGTATTGAATAGTCTTTTTATTAAGCAACATAAGCTCCAAAGAGAGCTCCATGTGTGCTCACCCAGCTTTAAAACACCTTAGTATCAAACGGAGTCTAGAAAGGGCAAGAGGTAATAAACCAAATACCGCATGCAGCACTATCCGAAAGTGTCTCTTTGAGTCAACCACAGGAAAGCAATAGAGTAAGACTGTTAACTTTCCAATTTCTAAAGCAGGCAACTAATATAATTTTAATTTTTTTTTTTTCTGTTTAAGCAGACTCAACACAAAATTATTATGGCCGGTAGTAAACCATTCCCTTTTTTTGTGTATTGTAAATGTTAAATGGCATCCCTGATACCTGGGAAGATAAAAATAATGAGTAGATGGACTTTTTACTTTCTGTTCTTTTGGAAGTACATTTTTAATCATCCTGCTCAGCTGAGGAGCCTGGGTTGGATTTTAAACAAATAATAGTTGCAGTGGCACATCTCCTTAAAGCACACACACAAATGATGTGCCTGTGCAAGTAGAAAGCTGCTTAAGATTAAAAAATACTTTTATATATGTGCATTTAAAGTAATGTGGGTTTTAATATATTGATCACCTTTTCACTTTGAAGACAGGTATGTTGTAGGGAAAAATCAGATGGATATATAGATAACTAGAGTTTCTTCCCTTTTATCTAGAACCTACTTCAATAAAACATACGAACAGTTGATGGCAACAGCTTCATTGAGAAAATTTTCATATTTATTAAATTGAGACTAGAGAGAACACTCAGCTGAAATAGGCAGAAAAGCATGCAGGCACTTGCTTTTGCTGTTTGCACAAATAATAGTGAACAGAGCTATTTTACATAATGCAATTTAAAAGCCTATCAACAGGAAAAATGCTACCTTAGAAAATAAAAATAAATACATCATGATGTATATATCCAGCATAGTCATAAAATGTAAGAGAGAATGTGTCTTCTACTCATAGCAAGAAATCAAGAAAATAGATGGGGTTTGGCTAAAATGAAGACATATAAATCAAAGTATTCTTGTTCTTCTCTTAGTTTTGATGTCTTCACTCCATTAAACAGTGTCTCTGTTAAAGCAACCAGAAAAGAATTCCACATTTCTAGAATTAGAGATGGAACCGCATAGATCTGACTGTGTCTCTGCTGATAGAATTAGTATTTTACCCCCTTCCAAATTAAAATATATTTGAAAATCAAGCTCATAAAACATGTCACGAAGAGAGAGTTTCCTGTGCTCAGTTTAGCAATTTACTTGGAAAACCTATTCCCATTAATTTCAAGTCTTTTACACTGAAGACTGCACAGCCGATCGTACAGGCAGTCTGCCTTTGCGTTAGCAACTCTGTGGAATGAGTACAGTCCAGGATGATGCAGCATTAGGGTAGAGTCTCTGGAAATTATTTAGGTGGCTGGCTAATATCAGAGAAACATGTAGTATCAGCTTTTACTTCCCTTAATTTTTTTTCAAGATGAAGCAAAGAGGAACCCCAGCACTGCTGGAGCAGGCAGTTACCTGTAGACCATTCATTTTGGCAGTCCTTTATCAACGGCAGTTGAAGTATCAGTACCTTGCTATAAATAAGAAGTTTTGGTTAGTTGAAATATGTTTGTTTAATTGATGTTTGTACTAAGATTTTCAGTATCACGATGCATAAAGCATAAACATTTCCAACAATGACACAGTGCTCAGAAGAGGCTATTAAGGTAATGGAGCATAGACTGACAGGTCAAATTCTGGCATGTAGTAGAGATCTTTCTGAGAGAGAAGAGAGTTAACTCTGCTTGATGCTGTGTTACTCATATCTAATAGATTTATTTACAGGCAGCAAAAAGGGTAGAAGGTTGATGATAGTTTTAACATAAAATGTAGGTGACAGGAAATCATTAAGAAACTGAGGACCTTACAATACGAAGAAACTGGAAAGGACCCTGTAGCAGATGAACTACTGTGTAAGCAAGGGCACATTAATGCACATTGGAAGAGACAGTTTGAGCTATTCACACACATCAGTGGGTTGTTTGGTTTAGAAAAAGAGACAAATAAGAGATGACGTTATAGATCTATACATTAACAATAACAGATGTTATGAAGATAGGAAAAAAATCACAAAAAATATAGAGGAAACTGAAGGATTTGGCCATCAGTGAGAAAGTCATGAGTCGCAAATGACTTTTTGTGCAAGCAAAATACCATTTATGCAGATAGTTAATTAGGTCATACCAGCTCCCTCTTCCAGTCTGATACAATAATAACTTCTGAATGATACCCCTCTGCAATCAGATAGACTGATGCCCTTCTCTTTCAAGTCATGCTGTAATCAATTGCTGTCCATCAAAACAGCCCCCTGCTGTGGTCATTTCAGCAATACCTAATGACAATATTTACATGCTGTAGCTCAGCCTAGGCATAGCTCTTTGAAGGATGTGATCTTTCAGACTGTTGAGGTCACAATCAATGAAGCAGCCTTCTTTATGTGTCAACAAGAAATTCACCCTGAAATTGTTCTCTGTGATGTTAAGTTGAACCAAGTACTGTTACCCAGCAATACCCTACATTACCCTCCTGCTCATTTACTCAGAAAATGTGAACAATATACTGAACTGTCCACTGACAAATGCAGCCGAGAAAGTGTTGGGGTTTTTTTTCCCAAGGGCTTTCAGATTCTACTCAGAAACATGGTAAATGCAAGGATTTAATAAAACATAAAAACTAGTCCAGTACTTGTCGAAAGAAAGTTTTAACATGACATATACTATCATATCAGAGTGGTTTGTAAGGCTCAGAAAACTTTCCCAGTTAAGTATTATGTAATATACAACCATGTTAAAAAAAGGAAGAAAAAATTTAATAAAAACTTATTCAGTCTTGACATCTACTGAATACTTTAACATATGTTCAGACTTAATGGAGGGGAAAAGGTAGCTGAGGTTTTTTTTAAATCAAGTAGTTACTATTTACAATGTTGTTGATCCCTTTTACAAGGAATTAACAAGCATGAAAGCAATTTACTGATTGAAAATAGTAAATTCGCATTAATAAACTTTAGATTCCTTTAAAAATATCAGAACCTCAAAGAGACTGCAATGAATCATAGTGCAGCTCTGCACTAAAAATCTTGGAATATATTCCTCGTTTATAACTGACCCGTGTTTTTTTTAATGGTATATTACTTTTCTTAGGTGTTTCTACCACTACACATGCAAGCTTCAGGATGAAAGATGAAAGAAAAAAATTAATCTGGAGTCTGGCAACAGTAACTTTTCCATGATTTTCTATTTACAGAGGTTCATCTTGTTTTACCTGTATGGAGTGGTCTGGCCATTACAAACAAGAAGAATATTTGCAGAATAAGATACTTTTTCCTCGGCTCATTTCTGCCCTATTGCTTCTGTCTTCTAGAACATGTCTGCCAGGGTATTCCAAGGAGTCTCTAAGTTAGGATCAAATACAGTCACACAGCTTTGTTCAAACATCATAAATACTTATATAAAACTCATATAATTATGAGTAGTTCCAATAACTTGCACGCTTTATCATGCCAAAACATCATGAATCTAATGGATCATTTAACCACCATTAGGGTGGATTGGAGAGTCCAGATCAAGAATAATATTCAAAATGAAAAAGTATTCAGCAGATAATGACAACTTCAATATATCTTAATTTAAAATGTGCATTTCTTATTGTTTTTGTCACTATTTTTATAATAAAGTTTATAGTTTAAAGAAAATTACATTAAGATTACATTGAAATGGGTTTATTTACTGGTTTTGTTGATTCCCCGAAATAATGGAATTTACAGTGGTTTATTCATGATGACTATTCATGAGAGTGCGCTTGCTAACCGAGAAAATCAATTTCTGTCTTATTTTTACAGACAACAACATTAATAGGTCTTCTGAAGACAGCTAGACTGCTGCGTTTGGTGAGGGTAGCACGGAAACTGGACAGATATTCAGAATATGGTGCTGCAGTTCTGATGCTCCTTATGTGCATATTTGCACTGATTGCACACTGGCTTGCTTGCATTTGGTATGCCATTGGAAATGTAGAAAGACCTTACTTGGCTCACAAGATTGGCTGGTTGGATTCTTTAGGAGAACAACTAGGAAAGCATTATAATAAAAGTGATGCAAGCTCTGGACCATCCATCAAGGACAAATATGTTACAGCACTTTATTTCACCTTCAGCAGTCTGACAAGTGTAGGATTTGGAAATGTGTCTCCAAATACCAACTCAGAGAAAATCTTTTCCATCTGTGTCATGTTGATTGGCTGTAAGTAGTTTTATCTTATTAATTTTTTTATTTTTTCTTGGTGTTTGAGCAAATGACTTAACAGTCTAATCCGATACAATTATAAGCATGCAGTCAGAAGGGCAAATTCCCAGTGAAAGCAATGTTATATGCAAAAATACACTGTGACTCATGCAGTGTCAGGAAGTAGTCAAATTGCTTGACTACTCAAAATCTGTTATTCAACTGCCAGAAGTTTTGTGTTGTGTATCAGTGTCTGTAAGCAAATCTTGTGTAGGGTACGAAGTTGAGTTTTGAATGGATTTAGGAAACGATCATCCATCATTTTTGGATATTCATAATTATATTTTATTTGCTGATTTAAACCCTGAACCTATAAATATATGTGTACCTTCTTAATTTTACCTTTTGTCTTCAAGTTTTATTTAACCTTAGTTCCTAGTTCTTAGCTCTACCAAAGTCTGTAAAATTAGATGAACCTAACTTATAACCCTAAATTCAGGACTACAAATCTCCAAAGATAAATATTAGCAACTTGATTACAATTTAATATTTAAGCCTCATCTGCTGAGTTAGTACTGATACAATCAAATCAATAAAAAGCTTCAGGTAAATCAATTCCACGTCTCTGAAAATGTTGCTAGTCTCATCTGAGCTGTTTTACATACAAAATGCATTATAAGAACAGTTGCATCATATGCAAAACCCAACAATATGACTTAAGTAAGTATTGTTTCTATTTAATCCAGCATTAATGTATGCTAGCATTTTTGGAAATGTATCTGCAATAATCCAAAGACTCTACTCGGGAACTGCCCGGTATCACATGCAGATGCTGCGAGTAAAGGAGTTCATACGCTTTCATCAAATCCCCAACCCTCTGCGGCAGCGACTTGAGGAATACTTCCAGCACGCGTGGACGTACACCAATGGCATTGACATGAACATGGTATGTTGTTCTGTTTTTCAGGCATGGATGCTGAGGAATAGATAAATGCATGAGAATTTAGAGATTGCAAGTCTTCACTATTTATAAGCTATAAAAATACAAACTTAAGAAGATGGATATATAGCAATTATTGAAAACGAAGTCCTTACAAGTTTGGGGAACATTTAACTGCCTAAATTTTACAAGTTATATCAGAAATCTGAACTCTCACTGTAACACTTGAGAACAGTTGACTATTGGAGTTAACAATTATAAGTTTAAGACAAGAAAAAAGTTTTATTTCTGGCATAGCTGTTCCAGAATTTTATTGGCTCTTCGGCCTAATTTTCCACTCCCAGTATCAAAGAAGAGTACCTTTGTTGGTTTCTACAAAGCTACTCTTCTATAAAACCTGTGGAGATCAATTCTTTTTCAAAATCCTGTCGTGTAACCTAGAACAGGTACGCTGGGGGTGGGTGGAAGTGAGGAACAGGCAGGTGGATTAGCTGCTCTTTTCAGAGTGAAATATTCTAATCATATACTGGTCTGAGCAGTAGTTTGCTTGCATTCATAACCACACAATTCTGCACTGAAAGTCAACATAGTACTACTAAGCATTTAGCAATCGACAGAATCTCATTTCTAGGAAGTGGCAAGGTACAACACTCATAGTTTCTCTGCTTGATAAAAAAACTGTAAACACTCCTTATATAAAAATACATTATGTGGCCGGCTAAAAAAACAGTCTGCTAATGAGCAAAAGTAAGCATCTATATTTCTGGTTTATATGCTGCAGACAGCAACATTTTTTCTGAAAAGTTGACACAGGTTTGAAGACACTGAGAGCATTGTGCATCTTAAAGATCTGTGAATTTGTGTCTCTAGAGGAATACGTTCCAGAGCTATTCTGAGTTATAGATTAGAGACTTTGCAGAGCTCTCCATAAAGTTGGGAAAAACAAGAAAATCTATACATTTTTGTAACAATTTAACTAGAAGTCAACCTCCAAAATTTTGACATAAATTCAAACAGCTTCCATGTGGTATCTATACATACATATGTGAATGACTGTCAGAGTGGTACACCTTCATGCAGTAAGCAGAAACAATGGTCTTGATTAAAAGCTTTTATGAAGCTGAATCACTGACAGCTTGACTTTATGGTTACCATTAAGTAAAGCAGATCTTAAAAGTAAGACAGCAAATTAAATATTGGGCTTCACCTCCCACTTCCATGAGTGTCCCCTCCAGAGGAATATCCACCCAGCGCAGGACAAGGATACTTGTATAAACCTCTGCTGGGGATCACTGCAGTGGAACGCACCATCAGTAGGTTCATCCTGTGTGGCACTGAATGGCCCTAATTCTCTCTGATGGCAATGGGATTGTGGGGTACTCAGCACTTTGCAGGATCAGGCCCTTAAGCTGCAGGTGGGTGCAGCCTAAGCCTAAAGTAGCTCATTGAATTATTTCTGAAGATATTACAAAATCATGTATGCCTTAACTAAATCATTACCACTAATGGATGTACTAAGAATACTTGTTCCACAAGTAACTAAATCTGGATGTTGTCAGGTTAAACTTTGCATAATGCAGGAATTGGTGTACTGGAATTAGTCTTGGATTTCTCATTAATGTGAAATACTAACTAAATGGATTAAACAGCCCATATTCTGCAATATGATTGTGAGGCAGTATGGAGGCTTTGTTTTAAATAAAATGTGAAAAAAAATCAAGTTTAGTTTGTTTTGTTACATTTTATTTCTCATTCTGTTCACAAGTCTATCCCTCAAGTTTTATGGAAGTCACTTAATTTTCTTAAAAAGTGAGTTTGAATATATTACACTTAGTGCAAGGATAATATAAGAATTGTGTGATTTATGTTGTACTTATGAAAGATTTATCTCTTTCCTGTCTGCTTCATACCTTAATACATGGAATAACACCACCCACTGGTAAGAGCAGGAGGTATTTATATAAAATTTAATTCCAGTATAAAGTGTGGAGAATATCCATGTTATCTGTTGGGCTTAGAGCTTGTTCAATGCTTTCTAATTTTAATTGTAACTTTTTGCATGATGAAGGAGTAGATAGCAAAGGGAAACAGTCCAGCTAGAATCAGATGTGGGGCAAAATGGTTACTAAAAATTAGACATTAAGAAATGGTAATCTAACCACATTTATTAATCACTGTTTTACCCCACAACTCAAATCATGCTTCTCTGCCCAAAAAAGGTCATGTGCATATCGGTTTGCATTAGATAGTTGCTCTATAGGAGGAATGTCACTGACAAAGTTGCCATGCTGATCATTCTGCATTTTCCTTTGCGTGAATGCTCTTAGTTCAAACCATATATGCATGATAGCACAAGCACCAATGAAGTTTTCTTGGCTATAAGCCATGTGCATATGAGATGGACTTGCATGTGGTATTAACTTAATTTTGCATGAAGTATTTGCATTTACACACCAAAGGGATAATACTGTCCTCAGACAAATGTGTTTGACTCCTGTCAATATTTACTGGGAGTATTTTGCAAATATCTGAAGGCAGAATTTGATCCAGTGTCTTTCTTTTTCAGTTCATGACTGAAAACTGAGTAAAATTCAAAAACTCAGTCCACTTTCTCCTTTAAAATATGAAATGCATGGATGATTTACTTTTCATATATATATATGTACATGCACTGTATAGACACACATACTCATATATATATATAAATAATATTAGCTAATATGTTTCAAAAGATGCTTTTAATTACCATCAGCAATATATTTAAGAATTCAGGAAAAGTGAAAAAAAAACAAACCAACTTTTAACCTCAGGAATAATACTGCACTAAGACTAAATGAACTTGATTTCCTAAAAAAAATCCTACACTTCAAATTGAAAACCAGAAGATAATACTTTATGCTCATTGAAATGGCTAAACTTAAAATTAGCTTTAAAGATCTGCAGGTGAAATATGCTGAGAACATTGTTTATTTGTTTATTTGTTCCCCTCTGCTTCATTTATACATCTCTTTGATTATGTTTCATTGCATAAGGTATTTTGATAAAAACAATTCCACATAAGTATGCATGGACTGGATAAACAGGATTTGGGATTTATTTTAATCTGGATAAAAATCTTGAGTCCATAAAATAAGCATAATTTAAATCATATCCCTGTTATACACACTGGCAAAGTTAAATTACAAAAAAATTATTTACAGTGTATATTGTTTTATGAAAGAAGTCACCAGTCCCAAAGATTCAAAGATTATATTTTTATTTTTCAACTATCCTGTTCTGTTTTTCCTAAACTCTCTTTGCCTTCTTTTCCCCCCTTCATTTCAATGTTATCAGTCCAGCACTGATAATAGCATGCCTGTGATGCTTATCATAAAAAGATGACATATCTAGTGTTTGAGATCCTTTTTTGAGTTATGCATGTATTTTTTACAATTCCCCCCTCCTTCTTTCCATGGATCTTCTGTGCATCTGAATAGCTTTACTGGTTTATTTTACCTTTAAAAAGAGTTCAAAGAAGTAAGTGGGACAAGCCTTGGAAAGCGTTTTGCCAAATGTACACATTAATTAAAAATTTGTATGTGGGGCAGATGCCTTTTTATTTTGAGTTCTACCCCGTACCACGAAAGGAGAGAGAAAGTCAGATTTTTTATGCATAAACTTATGGAATCTTCTCCTACAAGCATCCAAGCAAATGGTTAATTTTACACTTATGATAAGTTGTCTTGGCCACAGTAATCGTGCAAGTACAGCAGAGCACACACCTAACTTGAAGGTTCAGAACCAGCAATGCTACTGTATCAAATAAAGGGCAGGTTCACCATTGCTTTGGTAAGGCTTTTTTTGTGAGAAACTGGCCAATGGGCACTGGATGACACTACTACATCTGTTATTCTTGTTTTTCCTCACACTGTGATCACTTCTTATGACAAAAACGATTCTACCAATATAACTATTGCCAGTAAAATCTTTGAACCAGAGAATTAAGAAAGTAAATTAAAATTTAAAAAATAGCAAGAAGGAGTTCCTTATAACATCAGAAGGGTAACCCAAATTAGAAGTGTTTGGAACAAAAACTAGAAGTAATTGGTTAAACAGAAGGAATATGTAATCATGATGGAAAGTAATACTGCTATTTGTCTATATGTCATAATGGAAATCATAAGATGTATAAGCCTATCAGAAAGCACCTCATATATGATTAGCTGTAAAGCTGTTCTTTCATTTTCTGCAACAAAACTACTTAAAAAACATGAATGCCTATATTTAATCGAGTTACAGAAAAGAAGACCGCATAGAAAAGAAAAAACTTTCAAGAATGTCAATCTATTTGCAAAGTGATCCTTTACCAGTTTCTCACTGCATTATATTTTGTGGCCTAACGTTTCAAAACCAAGAACAATTAACAATTTTCCAACTATCACTATATTTTTGGAAAGACATGGATCTGGTCAGCTTCCAACCTTAAACTTTCTGTTGATGAGGGAGTCAACAGTCTAGGAAATGGAAATCATTTTCTGTTCTCTCACCCAGCAATGTATCATATCTCAGAGATCACTTTTCAGATGTACTCAGAAACTGTAAGATTATAGATGAAGAAGGACCCACTGCAGCTCCAGTAATTTCAACATTAAAATGTCACACAAATCTGTGTCATGGCAATGACTAAAAGCAAAAGATCCTAATTATTTATAAGGTTGTCAGACTTCAAATCTCATTGAAAGGCTAATCAGCTCACCATCACACACTGCTTCTCTTCTCTCTCAACCGTTGTAAGGACCTCCATCGTATCCTGCAAAAAACTTAAGCAAATAATCTGAGTCTTCAGTATTTTCCTGCATGAAGAAGAGGAATCATCAGAAATAATCCTTATTCTATGTGGAGCCCAAGAGCCGTTGGAACAGAATTATCACCACCTGTGACTTTGTCCGTTCTTTTCTAAATGGTGAAAGCCCTTGGAAAGGTTTTGGCCTTCAGCTTACAGAAATAGTTGATTTCTGTAATTAACTAGCACAGAAATAGTAAATTCTAAGTTCGTTCTAGAAATAGAACTATGTTGAATTACAGGAACATTTAGCTTACATGAAGGTATTATTAAAATCTGACAGTCAAATGTTTGTGACTGCAATAAATCCTGCACTATTCTTTCCATCAGAGGGAACAGCTACTGGGGGACAGAGATACTAATTCAAAATCTATGCAGCATGATTTGTGCAGCTAAAGAAACTCAGATTACTGCTAAAATTAGGTGGCAGAAAGATAAAAAAAAAAGACAGGTTATTTCACCAGCTGTATGAATTAGTATGAATTAATTTCACTCATTCTTACAGAACAAACTAAGACGGACAAAATGTTAATTTTGAATATAAATCCCCACTACAGTGAACCCCTCAAGGCATGGGGTTTGCTCCCTGTAATTACTACAAAATTTATTATTCAAATTGTTAGAGAACTTTATTCAGAATTTAGTGATGCCGATGCCAACATATCCTGAGATCTACATCATGAAGATGAGATCCAAATCGAGATTATGTGTAGTCTATGAAAAAATGTATTTGTTCCCTCAACTGCTTGATTTTTTTGCTGAGTTAGTTTTTGTGTGGATCGGTTTCTCAAACCATTTCACAAGGAGAGATCAAGAAAGGCCAGGAATAAACAGATAATGTGGGAAAGGATCAGAATTCCTCTTTCAGTTTATGCCAGCTTAAATTGTTGATGAACTTGAGAGTCTACCTTTATTTTTCCCTCTTTATGCTAGATACTTGCCACTCATAAATAAGTCTGTCTGATTCTAGGACAAGAAAGTTTTAGTCAAAATGAGTTTCAACACACCCCAAACAGACCTAAAATACAAAAAAGCCCTCTTGTTCTCTCTTCAACTGCTACCTGGTATTTAGTGTTTGACTCCACCTATATTTCAAGAGAAAATGTGTATAACAGAAGATGAAATGCAGAATTAAAGGAACATCTTTGACTGTCAGACTGGAAGGACTGGAGCATCTCTCATACTAGGAAACACTGAGAGAGCTGGGGGTGTTCAGCCTGGAGAAGGGAAAGCTCAAGCAGGATCTTGTCAATGTGAACAAATACGTGGAAGGAGGGTCTAAAGAGGATGGAACCAGGCTCTTTTCAGCGATGCCCAGTGACAGAACCAGATGCAATGGGCACAAACTGAAAGAGGAGGTTCCATCAAAACATCAGGAAACACTTTTTTACTGCAGAGATGACTGAGCGCTGGCACAAGTTGCCCAGAGAGGTTGTAGAGTCTCCGTCTTTGGAGATATTCAAAAGCCATCTCAACATCGTCCTGGGCTACCAGCTGTAGGTAGCCCTGCTTTAGCAGGGAGGTTGGACAAGATGACCTCCAGAGGGCCCTTCCAACCTCAACCATTCTGTGATTCTGTTGGTATAGCATGTGATATTTCCACGTTTAATGACAATTATTGTAGCTAATATCCTGATTTGCTTTGTCTTGGATGCTTTCTAAATATTTTCTGTGGGACACATGTCAATACCTGTTCCAGAACTCAGGATAGAAAATCTAAAAATTGTCATAAATCTTATCATTTATCCAAACAAAACAAAGTTATCATTGCCCCAAACATTTGATAGTTGTCTGTGGTTAGGGCACATAGATATTTCCAATTCTGTTGCCACAAGGGCGTCTGATACATGTATGAGGGATACCTTGTTGTCATCTTGAAAAAGACAAGTTAATGAGGCTGGACTCCCTCTCCACGTTCTTCAAGGCAGTATGAATCATGTCCCTACTATCCTCACTAATCTTCAATCACTTATTCCACATAAAATGTTTTACTTCTCTCTGAATGACGCTTCCTCCTCTCTAAGCATGTCAAGTAGATAAATCAACATTATTTGACATGGAATAAGTTTTATTCCAGACAGGAAGAGACAACTGAACTTGGACTTGATAGCTATCAGTGAGAGACAACTGGAGCCTACAGTCACAGCATCATAACTTGTTTGTTTCTTTTGGGGTGTTTCGGTGGGTTGTTGGTTTTTTTTTGGGAGGGGGGGGCGGAGGTTGAGGCTGACTTTGTACCTTGTTAAATGTCTCTTTTAGAAGATCTGTATCTCTTGAATTATGCATGAGTTCTGATTCTCAACATGATTCTTACCATGAGAATCCAACATTTTTCTCACCAGGGTCCAGTGGAATCACTATTGAGGAGATACTGAGTGTAACAATAGAAACATGTCAGGAAAGAATGGAGCAATTGAAACACAAACCTGTATGCAAATGATTTCTTAATTTTGGATTTGTCACTGAGAATAATGGTATTTAAAGATCAATTCTAGCTTTATCATTTTCAAAATTTTCATTTTTCAAAATGAAATTTTTCAAAATTTTATTTTGAAAATGGTTTTATTTTTGTATTACCTGGTCCTGCATTCATATAATTTCAAGATTTTTCTGGGTTTTAGTTGTTTAGAAAAGCATATTTAAAATTTTTCTTGTCACATTGGGAATGTGACTTAAATGTGATTAAAGACTCCCAAAGCTCACAACAAATGAAGTGAAATGCAATATTTAGAGTTTTGTTATTTTTAAGCTAATCTCATTATTTTGAAGACTGCGTGGATGATTTTCTAATATTTAGAGTTGTCAGTATGTGTACGTAATGTATTGATGTTCATTGCCACACTATAAGAACATGATTTTCAATACAATTGTTCCTGCCCTACACAGGCAATGAAAGATATCTGTGAGAATCAGATACTTCCTTATTAACCCAAGCTAAAAATTGATGAATAAGAAATGTTTTCTCAAAGTAATGCAAATCTGAATATTAGGAATGTACATGGAGGCTTGGGTTGGCAAGATGTTGTTTGTATTGCTCAACATAAAACTTAGTTTGGAAACATCAAATTCTGTACAGTGTCGGCCAATGGACTTGGACTAAATACCTCACTACATACAATGCGTGTGATATGGTAAGCTCCTTTTAGTAATGTAGTATATAACAGTGCTTTAACAAATTTATCTTCAAATCAGCTTCTTTCTTGCATTTCTAAGCTTATGTTAGTGGAGTTATCTCCAAAATTCCATTGGAAATCAATGTTATTTGGGCAACTGTCTTCCTTCTAGACATTTGACAATATGGTATTAAAGAGTAAATGTTCTTCCTCTCCAGTGTATAACACCTATTTTAGAGTGTAAGCTCCATGGGGCAGGGACTTTTTAATTGCAGATACTTGAAAAGAGGCTAATATCTTTCAGATGTTACTGGCATATAAATAACTATTAACTAACATGCAACGATTTTAGAACAGTTTCATGTGAATTATAAATTAATTATCAAAATAATTGTTTCTTTAAAGAAATACCCAAAGTATCTTCAGAAATATAAACCAACACACATGGTCTGCATGGTTTTTGCTTAATGGTAAAGTACAGTCCCTTGATAAATGAGATAAACAGAAGCAGATGTGAAAAATGAATACAATTTATCCTTAGGTTGTGCTCCTGACTTCCTAACAATTCAAATAGCTTTTCCTGTAAGTACCTCTGAACTGAAAATATATTTCCTAGTTTGCATTCTATAAAAAATGGAGCTTTTCTAAATTATATTGCTAGATGTATTGCAAAAGAATTAATTCAAAATAAGTCTTTCTCACTAACAAGACTAGAGAAGGATTTCAAAATAAACACCAGCAGGTTTTCTCCACCTCTGTCATTGACCAGATGTATTTGGTTACCAGTTTCTCAGTATCATTCAGTAAATAATTTTCTACAACCCACAACATTTTTATTTCAGTATAATTACATTAAAATTAAAAGAGTAATTGCGTACTAAGCTATTTCTAGTGGTGTGATAGGTTCTGAAGACAGAGCGACACCACAGAAGCTTTTCATTTATCATGTTTTCTTTTGCTTATTGTTGTTGAATGCTGGCTTTTTCTGAGGATGTATAAATTTCATGTGGTAATGCCCTATAGCTCATAAATTTTTTTATATATGCGTGTTAAAACATTCTGCTTGTTATTTCACAGCATTGATTTCCATTAGCAATCATAGACACATTTCAACTCAGTTAAAGGTACTAATATTTCATTTGTAAATCATAGCTTGGCTTGTGTGGACAGAAGCCTCATATCAGAAATGTGTTCATCTTCGCTGTTAGCACGGGGTATGAGTTGTGAATATCTTTATGCAAAAAGAGTGAGTGCACAGACCTTTATTGTGCTGAAGTAAGAACTAATATAGCAACAAGTGAATGCATTTTGGGTTGGTTTTTTTCTGTGCAGGAATATTTATGTGTTTGCAGGAAAACAGTGCAGAGGATAAACAGGAATGAATTGATAGACGGCTCTAATAACGTAAAGACACATCCCGTTCACGTATTCATACGACTGATAGCATCGGTTCATGTTTTATCCTTCAAAATATGCAACAGATTTAGCTGATCCCAGGGAAAGCATATGACCCATTAACATCATCGACGGCAGATAACAGGATTTAACAGAAAGAAAGGGTGGTGCATAATAACGTGTCAGGCCCATTCCTTAACACAGCAGGCAGATTCACAAGGTGGACAGTACTCCCAAAGAAGTCAGCAGCAGAAATATTTATTGATTCTAAAAGAATCAGAGGTAATAGGATCCTATACAATTTAGAAAAGCTCATACATAATGACCACATTGTAAGTATCTCACTTTTTTAGTTCTAAACAAAATTAACATGTTACCATGGTACCTAAGAGGAATCCCATGGTTCTTCAGGCAAACTCCCATTGTTCTGAGTAAGAGACGAGCAAGGACCATAGCAACTAGCCCTGTGGTTTGCTGAACTAATCATCTGCCTATGTAAATCTGCATAACATCATTGTTTCAGTGCCACATGTTGCTTTTTCTGATAAAAACCTAAGTTGTACACTTACAAGCAGAATATATTTAGCATGAAAATCCCATTAAAATGCCCTGTGTCTGAAAAATATCCGATCTTTTTCAGATAGCTCTCATTTTTTTACAAATCTGATGGTTATTTCAGCAAAAACCTCTCAAGTTAAATGTAGTACTTTTATAACTGATAAAAAGGAAATAGACATATTAGTCCAAATAGGTGAAATTCAGTCAAGAGACTCCCTTTAGCTGTCTTATTTGTTATTTTGCTGCAGTATATTCAGTTACATACCTTGATACCATTTCTTGCAATGAAGGAATTTTGTAACCACTACATACATTAGTATGTGCATTAGTGTTCACATTGTATAAGCTTTGCAGTATAGATTAAACAATGCACTTGTTGAACTGTAATACTCTGAACGGTCTTAGGGCCACCTCTCTTTGTATGTCACTTCTTTCTTTCTGTCCAGGAAGAAAACATAAAAATTATATAAAGCAAATTTCATAGCATTCACATGAAATCCTTATGCTTGTCTTTCCAGGTCCTCAAGGGGTTTCCAGAATGCTTACAAGCTGACATTTGTCTGCATCTCAACCAAAACTTGCTTCAGAATTGCAAAGCTTTCCGGGGGGCCAGTAAAGGCTGTCTTCGAGCTTTGGCTATGAAATTTAAGACAACACATGCACCTCCTGGAGACACTTTAGTGCACTGTGGAGATGTTCTCACTGCCCTTTACTTTGTGTCAAGAGGGTCAATTGAAATCCTTAAGAGTGACATTGTGGTAGCCATTCTTGGTAAGTATATTACTAGAAGGAATGTTAAAAGAGTCAGGGGTTTGAAAAGAAATATCCACTGTTGTTCCTGGCAAAGGAAATTTATAAATTTTTTATTCACTGTTATTGAAAATCAAGTGGAGAAATAATTTAAGGAGCAAAGTCTACATTACTGCAATAATTCATGTGCAACAAAGAGCCCACGTCCTTGGATATCTAAAATATAAGAGCAGGAGTGAGTCAGATTTATCCCTAGGTAAGTGGTAAGCTGCAAGCTGATGCAAGCAGATACCTAATTACTCCAGTTCTGATTATGCTGCAAGAACCAAAGTCAAGGATACCCTTTTCTTGAACAGTGTATGAGGACATTGAGACACATAGAACCCCTATATGCTAACTGGAGAAAAACATATATCTACTTTAGGCACTCAAAATGTCTTCGAGAGGCTTCCAGAAATATCTGCTTCCAGGCACTGAGCATTCAGAAAATAAAGAGAATAACAGATTAATCTGATCTAGATTGATACTTAACTGTAATAACACCAGTGCTTTCTTTATATTTCTTATTAACATGTTCTTGTTTGTATAGCATGGGGAGTTACTTGTTTTCTTTCCCAATGAAGTTGGCTCAGAGCAACGTTCAGTCCACCTGGGAGCTCACCTGCAGCTGGTGATAGCTCTTAAGTGGAACCAATAAGACTTTTTTAGCTACAGAAATTTTAAAACTAAAATAACTTAAACCCTACCTAAACAAGACTACTGATTTCTTTCTCCAATTTAATATCAGGTAATAAGAACGCAAAGAATAATTGAGTAGATGAGTAAGGATTTTGCTATACAGAAACCTATACCAGCTGTAACATCATTCATATGCCCCCCTTTCTCTTTATCATCCACTGTAGGAACTTACAGCCAGATAAGTAGTTGAAGCAAAAAGTGGACTGTTGGTATTAATCCACTTGTGACTGATTATTCTGCTAGTACTTTGCAGGGTGGATACGTAAGCAGAAGTACAAAGGTGTGCCTACAGCAGTCCTTCCCTAGGCTTAGATAGCGTTATCAAGATACTTTGTCGTGTCATGCTGTTGCACCTCATCAGCCAGGCCAGCTTTAGGCACAAGCAAAGTGGGGAGCATGCAAGTATAACACTGTGAGGTTTTTACTTACCTGTGTGAGTGTATTCCCCTGACTATGAACAGGTTCATTGAGGATTTCATCTCTTACATGAAGAACTTGTACATTTCTATAGCAGTCACAGAATCACAGAATGCTAGAGGTTGGAAGGGACCTTCACAGAGCATCTAGTCGAACGCCCCTGCCAAAGCAGGTTCACCTACAGCAGGTCGGACAGGAATGCATCCAGGCAGGTTTTTGGGTATCTCCAGAGAAGGAAACTCTCTAGTGTGTCTCTGGGCAGCCTGTTCCAATGCTCTGTCAGCTTCAAAGTAAAGAAGTTTTTCCTCATGTTGAGATGGAATTTCCTGTGTTTCAGTTTGTGCCTATTGCCTCTTGTTGCTGGGCACCACTGAAAAGAGGCTGGCCCCATCCTCTTGACACCTGCCCTTTAGATATTTATAAGCATGGATAAGATCCTCTCAGTCTTCTCTTCTCTGGGCTGAACAGACCCAGGTCTCTCAGCCTTTCCTCATAAGAGAGATGCGCCATTCCCTTGATTGTCTTCATAGCCCTCTGCTGGACTGTCTCCAGTGGTTTCTTGTCTTTCTTGACCTGGGGAGCCTAGAACTGGACACAGTACTCCAGATGCGGCCTCACCAGGGCAGAGTAGAGGGGGAGGATAACCTCCCTTAACCTGCTAGCCAAACTCTTTTTAATGCACCCCAGGATGCCTTCTCGGCCACAAGGGCACATTGCTACCTCATGGCCAACTTGTTGTCCACCAGAGCTGCTTTCCAGCAGGTCAACCCCTAACCTGTACTGATGCACGGGGTTATTCCTCACGAGGTGCAAGACCCTACACTTGCCTTTGTTGAACCTCATTAGGTTCCTCTCTACCCAGCTCTACGGCCTCTCCAGGTCTTGCTGAAAGGCAGCACAGCCTTCCGGTGTATCAGCCGCTCCTCACAGTTTTGTATCATCAGCAAACTTGCTGAGCGTACACTCTGTCCCCTCATCCAGGTCACTGAGGAGTATGTTGAACAAGACTGGGCCCAGTACTGAGCCCTGGAGAACACCACTGGCTACAGGACTCCAACTAGACTGTATCGCTGATCACAGCCCTCTGAGCTCTGCCATTCAGCCAGTTCTCAATCCACCTCACTGTCCACTTGTCTAACCCACACTTCCTAAGCTTACCTACAAGGATGTTATGGCAAGCAGTGTCAAAAGCCTTGCTAAACTCAAAGTAGGCAACATCCACTGCTCTCCCCTCATCCACCCAGTCAGTCATGCCATCATAGAAGGCTATCAGATTTGTCAAGCGGGATTTCCCCTCGGTGAATCCATGTTGACCACTCCCAATAACCTTCATTTCCTCCACGTGCTTAGAGATGATATCCAGAATGAGCTGTTCTGTCACCTTTCCAGGGATGGAGGTGAGGCTGACTAGCCTGTAGTTTCCTGGGTCCTCCTTCTTCGCCTTCTTGAAGAATGGGGTGACACTGGCTTTCCTCCCGTCCTCAGGCACCTCTCCTGTTCTCCATGACCTTTCAAAGATGATCGGGAGTGGCTTAGCAATAACATCTGCCGGCTCCCTCAGCACTCACGGGTGCATCCCATCGGGGTCCATTGTGTGCCCAGTTTGCCTAAATGATTCTAATGATCATTTGATCATAACAATCCTAATGATGCCTAACTTGATCCTCCTCAACCAAGGGAGTCTTCCTTTCTCCAGACTTTTACCGCCAGGGTCTGGGATTCCTGAGGGCTGGCCTTAGCAGTAAAGACTGAAGCAAAGAAGGCATTCAGTAACTGCACCTTCTCGGCATCCTCCATCACCAGGGCACCTACCTCGTTCAGCAGCAGGCCCACTTTTTCCCTACTCTTCCTTTTGCTACTGATGTACTTGAAGAAGCCCCTCTTATTGTCCTTGACATCCCTTGCCAGGTTTAATTCCAAGCGGGCCTTATCCTTCCTCGTCGCATCCTTGCTTACACTGACAAAGTTCCCAAGTGGCCAGTCCCTTTTTCCACACTCTGTAAGCCTCCTTCTTCCATTTGAGTTTTTCCAGAAGCTCCTTGCTCATCCATGCAGGTCACCTGTCTCCTTTGCCTGATTTCTTACTCATAGGGATGCACCGATCTTGAGCTTGGAGGAAGTGGTGCTTGAATATTAACCAGCTCTCTTGGACCCCCCCCCTTAATTTCTAGAGCCTTCACCCATGGGATTCCTCCAAGTAGATCTTTGAAGAGGCCAAAGTCAGCTCTCCTGAAGTCCAGGGCTGTGATTCTACTTTTTGCCCTGCTTCTTCCATGCAGGATCCTGAACTCCACCATCTCATGGTCACTGCAGCCAAGGCTGCCCACAGCTTTCAAATCCATAGCCAGTCCTTTGTTGTTCGTTAGTGCAAAGTCCAGCAGCACACCTTTTCTCATTGGCTCCTCCACCACCTGGGTCAAAAAGCTATCACCAATGCTCTGCAGAAACCTGCTGGACTGTGTGGGCCTGGCTGTGTTGCCTTTCCAGCAAGTATCAGGGTGGTTGAGCTCCCCCACAACAAGCAGGGCCTGTGATTGTGAGGCTACTTTCAGCTGTCTGTCAAAGGCCTCATTGACTTCCTCTTCCTGACCAGGTGGCCTGTAGTAAACACCCACAACAGCATCACCCATATTAGCCTGCCCCTTAATTCTTACCCATAAGCTCTCAATATAAGCTCTTACCTATAAGCTCTCTTCATGCACCCCTAAGCAGAGCTCAATACATTCCAGTTGCTCTCTCACATAAAGAGCAACTCCGCTGCCATGCCTTTCTGACCTGTTTTTCCTAAATAGTATGTAGCCATTCATGACAGCATTCCAGTCATGCGAGCTATCCCACCATGTCTCTGTAATTGCAATGAGATCATGGCCCTACGACCACACACAGATCTCTAGTTCTTCCTGCTTATTTCCCATGTTGCACGTGTTGGTGTACAGACGTTTCAGAGAGGTAATCGCTCATGCAGGTTTCCCTGGAAGAGTGCAAGACGATCCACCATAGCCATACACATCCTTGAGGTGGCTGGCCTTCTGATTCTCATCTTGGGAGGCAGCTAAGGAATATTTGTCACTGCCATAGTCGGCCCAGTCTATTCCCCAGTTGGTTGCAATGGCGTGAGCATTGCCATTTTCGTTCTTCGCCCTTCAAGTCCTTCAGTAATAGTAGTCTATTCTCTTGACAAGCTGTGGCACCCTCTTGGCAATGTCTCAGATCTTTGCTCCCAGAAGGCTGCATACTTCAGGAGTCCCTGTAAGGCCGGCAGATGGATGCCTCAGTGCCCCTTAAAAGAGAGTTACCCACTACAAGCACTCGTCGTTTCTTTTTACGGTATGCACTGTGTAGTGCTGGTAGTTTCCCCTTGTAGATCTTGCTCCTGGGTGTCTATAGCTGTTAAAGCTTCATATTTGTTTATGGTTGTGATGTTGGAAGGTGGAGACTGAAGCAGAGTCCTGCTTTTGTGGGTCACCAGGGTCCAAGGTGCCTCATTCTCAGTGGTGTCCTCTACAGGAACGTGGTTATGAAAACACCTATGTATCTGTATCTCGGCTCCTCTAACACTGCACAGCTTTTTAACTGTTTCTTGCAACTCAGTTACTTGGTGTAACAGATCATCAACCTGTGCACGCCTAATGCAGGAACTTACCTTTTCACCAGGAGAAAGGTCAGGGCACTCGCTGCAACCTACCATCTGTACTGAAATCTCCTTTCTTACCAGTTCCGTCTGGGCAAATACTTCAGACATCTTGTGGACTTTCTCTGTAGGAGCACGGGTTTTAGCTCTGAGGTGTGTGCCCACCATTTTGGCCCAGATCTAGAGCGCTCTCCTGAGCTGTGGACCTACAAGTAGGTTGCAGGGCCCTCCCTGCACACCCTCCTGTGCCAACTGCCGTGCCATGCCCTGGTCATTAGCGCCCCTTAGGGCCCTTCACATCTCCCACCCTTCAAATCTCCTGGCAATGCCCAAAGCTGCATCGCCCTCGCTCACATGAGCTGCCAGTTCCTGGTGGGGTCCCCAACTGTCCATCTCCATCTAGCGCCCAGCCACAGCAGCACTGCAGCCTCCCGCGATACTGTAGCACAGCACGTTCCCATCAGGTTGGTACAAGCATCTTTGAGGTCAGAAGCAAAGTGAGCAAATAGGAAACATAACCATTATGAACACAAAAGAAAAGCAAAAACCTTAGTAAAGCTTAAAAGAAACAGAACCACAACAAAACAGACAAAACCAAAGGAACTCAATAGCATCCACATATTATAGAATCAGAATCATAGAATGGTTTGAGTCGGAAGGTACTTCAAAGAACACGTAATTCCAACCTCCCTGTCATAGGCAGGGACATCTTCCACCAGAACAGGGTGCTCAAAGCCCCATCCAACCTGGCCTTGAACGCTTCCATGGATGGGGCATCCACAGCTTCTCTGGGCAGTCTGTTCCAGTGCCTCACCGCCCTCAGAGTAAAGAATTTCTTCCTAAAAATCTCATCTAAACCTAGCTTCTTTTAGTTTAAAACCACTACCCCTTGTCCTATCACTACACTCCCTGATAAAGACAACTCTGCGTTGATTTGGTTTTGTTCCTTTTTTTCCTAGAGTGAACAGAAGTCTACTAAGTCCAGTTCCTTTAGGTACAGGGCCACCAAATTAAAATTAAAATATAATTTCATATAGAATGTTAACATGAGTAAAAGTCATCTTTTCCTTTCTTCAACAACACACTAAATGAAACGCAATAGCTAGTTAACACTACAGAAGCAGCAGCACAGCTATCCTTATCCAGCATCACACATTGGAAAAGAAACAGGTGGTCTAGATTGTTAATTAAAATGACAAGTCAAATATAAGCACATCTGATACACTGCTAATAGTAGGTCAAATATCTAGTCAACTGGTGACTTTATAAACAGCATGATAATGTCTTTTCTGTTGAAAGGCACTCACCGTATTTATATACTATAGTTAGAATACTTTCAGCAATATTGGAAAAAACTTAACTGCAATTTCTCATTTTAACTCTTCAAGGAAAGCTTTTATTATTAAGAAATGTTACAGATTGAAAACAGAACAGAAATACCAGTCAAAATTTTTGACGCATAGGCAGAAAACACTTTTTTTTCTTTTTTTTCTTGAGAAAGTAATCAATAGGGACATATGACATCACCCAACAATTTGGAATTTAAAGAAAAGCCAAAAAACTCTAAAGTAGTTTTAAGAGAACAAGAATATCTACAGCTGAATTTTTATACTGCCCTTTGCAATGTAATTTGATAAACATATACTGAGAACTGGTAGAATAACTCTCATCAAAAGCGAGCTCATACCAAAACCAGGAGAAAATGGCCGTTATTTGTTGAGATTTTGGGTACGGGGCCCTCAATACTAACTTTTCCTTGGACATACCAATTTTAAATAAAAAATTTGAAACAATTAGAACAACAGTTCTAATCTACAAGAAAAATTTCATTAATTCTATTAGCACTTACGGCACAGAGTTAAGGTGGGAGAAGACATGAAGAAGCAAGCACTTTGCTAATAGTATTATGTTTTTTCTCTAGAGAAAAGAGAAACCTTGCCATATAGAATTTTTTTTTCTACTTGTCTTCAATGTGGTAGTATCCTAGACATCTAGATTGTTATGATCATTTGTCTGCAACGGCTGTGAAAGACTTAACAGTCATCAAAAGATTTAGCATTTAGATACGACTCTAAAAGGTCAGGATCTGCACAAAGCAAGCACGGAAGAGCTATGAGCTAGACACCATGAAGGTGGAATGTAAGACGCAGCAAAGTGTGATGTCATGAAGATCAGGAAAAGTAACTGGAGGGTGGGCAAATAGAGTTTCTGAGTGACAGAGAGGACAGCAGCCTTCAATGCAGAAGTTGCTTTGCAAATGACAGACACTTAGCACCATATGCAACAAATCTCCTACAAGCAGGCAATATTATCCAGGTAAAATTTTCAGCACTACAATGGGAAAATTAATTCAGTCAACGGCCTCAGGGAAGCAGCATAAGAAAATCATGAGAGAAATTAAGCACAAACTGTGTCTACCAGTTTATTTTCAGTGAATATTTTGAGAATTATTCTGTAGCTAGTGGAAAAAAAAATCAGAATGCATAGTTTGAAAATTTTATTTTGACAGTAGACAAATACATTTTAGAGTCACTGAATTTTTACTGTGTAACTAAGAGGTAAGGGAACTCCAGCCAGAAACCAAGTTCTGTCCCTTACTGTCACTGCTAAATGGAAAACTTTATCTAATCAGGAACTCTGCTGATATAAACCAGACTAGCTCCATTGGTATTAATGTCATTATAATGATTTACTCATCACCAGATTGATGCATTGAATATTTGAAAATGCTAGACAAAGAATCCCTTTTCCTAGGAATAAACATAACTGGGTAGTTCCAGCACTTCCACGTCCCACAGATGGAACTATCTACATGTCTGCAGAGTCTCTGAGATACTCTGTACAGTGTAATGGAAGAAAGAAATTAAACACAATGCAGAACACAGTGGCTGTGGTTCCGTATCTTTGGTGGTGCATACCCACTTTCAGGACTGTATTTCTTTCTGTCTTCAAATCATAAACCAGTCAGCTGACATGCCAGCTATCTGTCAAGAATACGTACAGCAAGTGGTGAACACTGTGACATGCTCTTATGGAAATAAGATTACAGTTCCAAATAGTCTGTAAAACACACTCATTGTGCACGCTTCCTAGAGGGAAAGCACCCTGAGTTTTGCCAGGCAGGGCTTTCCACTTGGCATTGACTGCCTCTGTGTAGCTGGATCGTGTCTCATAGCACGACAGCTGAGCTCTGAATGTTACTGAGCAGAGGGGCACCATTCCTGACACTTTCCTTCTGTTGGTAAAGTCACAGAAGTCTGTAAACTTCTGAAATACTTCAGCACAGGATGGGTTCTTTCCTCCTGGGGACAAGGCAGAACCTGCAACTGAACTGTAATCGGCCAAATGTTCAACAGCTAGTAAAAACAGACATATTCAGACCTTTTGGCCAAAGGTATAATTAAGCAGGACATGTTTGTCAATATATGAAGCAGTTTAAAAGCCTGAGAGGATGAGTAAGAGGAACTCCCCCAAAAAAAGGGAAAGAGAAGTAGATGTACTTTCCTCAAATAAAACCAAATCTTATACACTTGCAAGAGAAACAGTTAGAAGCAACCTAGGGATAACTCACAGCTGTCACTGATGGTATCATGACAAAGAAAACTGCAAGGCAGGGAACCCATTCAGGGGCTATTTGGTTGCATTTCATTAGATCAAGATAGAGCATGCTAAAAATAAAGTATCAGATCAATATAGATGTATCTCAGTATTATCCAAAAAAGTGTGGGTGACACTGAATGAGCTGGTAGAAATTGGAGTTACAGTTTCTGAACTAAGTGTTCAGGACTAACTGAAAGTCTAAAAGTAACAGTAGAATCTACAGAGATTTGGGGTTATCTGGGACAGGTACTGTAGTTCTGTGTGTAGCACAGAGCCTAGTCCGGCCGCTAAAACCAACGTGTTATGTGACTTTTGAAACTGCTTACACTAAAAACATGAAAGAAATTCTAGGAACTTAAGGGATCAATTTTCACCTAATTTCAATTTAATTTTACTGTCCAACTCCTTTAAACATTAGAAATAAACAGCCTAAAAAAATTCCTATTTGAAAGCTGGGAATAATAGAGTTTAGCAGAAATGATTTTTCAGTTAATATTCCCACTAGTTTTAGGTTTTTATTTGTTTCTGGTGTTGTTCTGATGAATGGTGAAGAAGAACAGGAGACTATCAGTGCTTGGCATTATTATTAGAGAGAGAGAGATAAGAAAAACAGCAACTGAAAGACTCATTTTTGCTATTCCAAATGAAGTTCTAAATTATCACAGAATTTATGTTTGTCTGTAAATAGCAACAGACTACAGAATTATTTCCATAGTATAGTCTGATGATCTGACACTAAGCTAAAGGTGTTAAGGCTACAGATATTATATATCTAGTCATTATTTAGGAAAAATATTGTAATTTTGTCTTTTTAAAGGAACAGATTTATAGTTTAGGAGAAGATAAATTGATATGAAGATTTGAGAAGTAAATTCTCAAAGAAGATTAATTCCATTGACGTTTTCAGGTATCATAAGAGACAATGCTGTAAAACTTCAGACATTTAATTATTCAGCAGCAACAACTGTTGGTAATAAAAATAACTAACAATTAATGATTTTGAGGATGTCCACCCACTTTTTTTTTTTGTTGGACATTTTTTATGTGCTTTGTAATATAATGTGCAATCAAACCATGAATGAGTGTTTACATTTGGATCATTAGTATGTATGAAAATGGCTCTTAGGAAACTAAGTTGGAACAAGTATGCATACACCACAGTACAAGCTATAAAATGCAAAGATGCATGCTGTGAAAAAGTTGAAAGAGTTAGCCTTTGAGCGGGACAAATTCACTTGCAAAACTAAAATGATCATAATATTCTAAGTATTATAACTGTTACTAAAAACTGGCATGAAAAAGGCCTATGAAGTATGTCCCTTTGCAGAGGAACAGAACTGGGCAGAGAAAGACCAAAATGCAGTAAAACACATTTCAAAGAAAAGAAAGTCGATATTTAGAAAGAAATTAGATTAGAACGACCTAGCTTTGATCTAACAGACTGGTGTGAGTGGTTGATAACTTCCTTAAGTGGAAAAAAGCAGAGTCTACTATGTTCATTCAAAACAACTCGTTAAAAAAGTCAGATTTTCTACATAGAAAACACAACTTACAATTGAACACACCAGAAACAAATGTGGTTTTGGTGTTTTACACAAAAACAATTGTGTAAAGATATCCTCATACTCTTAAAACAAGGTATGTTCAGCTTAATTCTGGTTCATTTGTTATGTTACTATGGAAACAAGCAAAAAATGTTAACTTGTCAGTCTATAAAGCTGTGAACAACTAGAGATCACATCCTGGTCCTGGGATGATAGACTCTAAACAAAGCAGAACCACTTCAGTTCCTCTGAATGTAACTGGAAGGAAGTCAGAACTCTCTAGGGTGAATTTCATCAGAAAGAGGAATAAGACCCATTGGTTAGCACACAATACCATGGAGCAAGTTCAGTCTTAAAGGTTGTAATTATGTTTATTATCCTGGCACAATTTCTGACCTAGGACTTTTAATATTTTATTATCAGCTAAGAATGCTATTAGAAATAGCATGATGATTAAATAGTTAATGCTTATACAAAGCTTAAAAGAAATAATGAAAAATCTACCAGTTTATGTTATTCTTTTAAAAGACTTAACAGTGGATAATTTACAGATATAATCTTACTATAAAACAGTTAAAATCAAATTATCAAAGCCAGAGGGGTTTTTTAGTTTAGCCAAATTTTTAAAAATAGTTAAACAGACAAAAACTACTAGTAGTTAAAATTACATGCATTTCTTTTTCATAAATCACATTCAGATCAATCATACATTCGTAAACTTAATCCTCTATTTATATCTTGAACAAGGATAATCTTTCTCATGTATAGGACTATGCTGAACAAACACTAGTTTCACCACCAAAACCAAGCATTTCCTAGCACTTCGTACAGAGACCTGTATTAGAAAAGACACGGTTAGCCCTTTTTAAAGATTGTTTTTTAACATCTGGTCTGTTAGCAGTATGACCATTAACATAGGTGTACACTCAAAGCAATTTGTTAGTTTAGCCCTTAAGACTCATACAGGACATCTTTTGAATACGTAGTCATAACTGACCATATTTGCACTTAGAAATATCTAATTTTCACTAAAATACAGTAACATGTAGTTTGTACTGCAGCAATGAATGTAATGTTTCTTTTTAACTTTCAAGGCTGATTTTAATTGTTTTTTGCATATTTTTTAAGACTCTCTTAATAGTAATAGTTCCATGGGGAAACACTAGCATAACGTGTATAAAATTCTATAGTCCTGGATTCTTGCTCCTTTCTTATAAATCCCATGGGCATCTCTTATGCATAAGGTGTAAATTTCTCCTATATAATGCTCTGCAATCTTACAGTATCATCCTCCATAAACTCATGAGGAATAATGCAACCTTAACCAGTACTTGCACCTCAGTGATCTCCCCAGCCACACACACTATAGCAGATGGTTAAAACAATCCCCTTATAATAATATTTTTCCCAGTGCTAGGTAAACATCATGTTTGTAGTACAGTGTTATACCAGACAGTAAGAATTGCACTTGCATTTTCTAAACATTTGGATATAACTCATAGGCTTATTACCAAACAGTTGATTTTAAAATACATTTGCACAGCAATTTCAAATGTGCACACAGAAAATACCTTCTATTTTTGAGATGTCTCATTTGAACTCTACATGCCATATCAGATTTTTAATACGAAATCACACCAAGTGCATTGGTGATTTAGCTCCCATGTCAAAACTAAGGAAGCTAAAATCACACATTTTCCAGCAATGGGACAACAGTTAACCTTTGTATTTTTCTTGTAAGAGTTAATATTTCTGTTTTACGAGTAAGTCAAAATATGGTGAAATATCATTATTATTATTATTAACCCATATTTAATAACAAAATACAGACTCACCCCTATCATTCATGGGATTTGGCTTACTGCGTTCAATATATGTCCATGGCACAGCATTTCATCCAAAGCAGGAAAAGTGTTTGCAGTGAGTTGAAACAGGGCCCAAATTTGTAGGATGACAAATATCACTGAAAAAAAGTAAAATTATTGTGTGTTAATATCTGCATCTGAAAGAGATACTTACTTTACTGTGCAGATATTTCTGAAAGAACAAAGACTTAAAAGCTAACTTCAAACAAGAAGCAGGCAGCATTTGCTTTATATAGGATCTCTGCATACAGCCTCATTGCAATAAAATATTGATTTTAATTTTAAATTTTCTATTTTATGTGAATTTTATTTAACATTAATTATGGTTGTAAATTAAAATTGCAATGTGAATTATGCATTGCAACAGGAAGGTATGGAGTCAAAATTAGAAAGTTTATGGTGCAAATCGTTAAGTTCCTCAGTGGAAACAACATTATGAGAAATGTTTTTATTATTGCCCTAATAGAATTCTGTGGCATTTAAAAATAACATCTTTTATATGGAAACTAAGCAAAAGGGGTTTTTTAAGGTAAAAAATAAAGTTCAAAATTCCAGTCTGGTATGTAAAAGGTATTTTAAAAGTGTATTTAAAGTATATATAATGGAAACTGTGATGGATTCAAAACAAAACTGACGTTTTTTGCCTTTGAAAATCTAGAAAATTATTTTTAAAGTATTTTTTTTAGTTTATTTCCCTTATCCATTTAAATAGTATAGCAGAATGAGTATGTTCCTCATACTATGTGATTCAGCAAAGACGGTTAGTTGCACAGATGTAGTATCTGGCTGAGTAGTTAAGCACCTTAAATACTTCTGTGTTTATTATTTATTTATCTTTGAAGGATGATCATGAAATTCAGATTTCACAATCATTCTTCGAAGAGAATGGTTAAGCAGAAGTAACATTCCAACATACATGGAATCAAAAAAGTTGGCCTTGTATTTCCTGATAATAAGCAAACTGGCTTTATTAACAACTAATATTTGGAAAATTTATATTCTTCTACAAATAATTGCATCCATATAAGCCAGAACTGATATTTGGTTTCAAGTAAGAACATTCATTATTCATTGTATAATTAATCTTTATTTTCTCTTTATAATTCATTATTCTCTAAAGCTAATGATTACTTTCATCTGAGAGGGAAGGGAAGAAAAACCCAACTATACAATATCATTCACTCATGAGAAATAAGAATTATTCAATAGATTAAACAAGCAGTTCATCATCTATTAATTTATATATAATTTACTTGTCAATATTGAAGCATTACACATACATATTCCAAAAAATAAAACAGAAATAAAATTAAAATCAGAAGTTTATATACCGAGAAAGGGGAGTTGTTTTTTGCCCAGATCTGCAGTGATATCAACTGAGATGGCAAGCCGGGAAATAGGTTTCTATTTCACTTCCAAAATATAGGTAGTAAGAGTACAAAAAGGAAGCATTAGAAAATCATTTTTGTGTCAGAAATAATATTTTGGGGGGAGCAGGAAGTTCCCTAACTTTTTTGAATTTGTTTTGAATAAATTAATCAGAATAGAATTTCTCTCAGTATTTTAAAACCCCTAGTTTAAACTCCATTCCAAATAGTTTAAAAAAACCCCAAAAACCAAACCTGAAAAAACACACAAAAAAAGCTTATTTAATTTACTCTCTTCTATTCCAGATATTGTACAAAATCTAGTATTGGAAATGTTCATTTGAAAGTATTTAAAATAGAGTTATATTTTTAAATCCTGCTTTATCTGCCCAAGGAGCCTTTTGTAGTTCATGCATATATTTGTCTATACCAAGTCCTTTTCAGCAAATGAGAATGGAAGCCAATACACTGGGAAGAAATGCACGCAATAATAAATTGTCTACTCAAAACTTGTCTGACCCCTGCTAGTCCACTCCTACTAAATATTTTTATCTTCATTTCCCTGGTATTCTTGTACCACTCAGCCAGCGCTGACTGGCTTCCATGGACGTTTTGCTTATGAATTAACAGCAGAGACCCCCTGTGCAGACACATGACTGTATGCATACATAATAGTTCTGTAAGTAGAGATAAATTAGACAACTACATTGGTTTGCTTTTGTGATGCTCCATCTATTCAGATCTGTTTATTTTGCTGAAAGCAAAAAGTAATTTCCACCAGCAAAAGTGCTGTAACTTTGAGAAACAAATTGGAAGACCACAGTGGTAGGCAAAAGCAGTACATTTAACTGCCTCTGCAGGACACATGCCCAGACACCATATTAATCAGTTCTTAAGCTTCTGCTGTAGAAACAAAATCTCCTATTGTTGGAACTGAAATATTTTTTTTTTCTATGAGCTTTAGATCCTTAGTAAAAATAGCCTTTCTTCAGCGTTTCAACATGAGTGGAGAGACTTTTACACTGTAGCACATCCTCTCTTTCCCATGTACTTCCCCACTGGAGCAACTGTTTTCCTGAATTCTAATGACAACTACCATGTTATTTTCCATTATTTAGGATAACTCTGGACAATGAAAAGTCTTCTTAGTGGTTCCCATGACAACAACCTTTCAGTTACTAATCCTGAACATACAGCTGGAGTAAAAGGATGTTTCAGATTACAGGAAGTCACGCTAACCTTGGAGATGGCCTTATAAAACTCCTCCAATGAGCGGACTGTCCCTAAGGCTGGGGTGTCTTCAAGCCTATTAATTAGTGCAAAAAACTTCTTCCATTTAGTCTAGCTGACAGATTACTCCAAAACTATTTTCTACATGCAAGAAATTGATGTTGCTTCAGTTCTCTTCCAGGATAAATACAGCAGGGATTCCAGCGCTAGAAATTTTTGAGAAGATGTTAGCCAAAAACCCATTTTTTCAGGAATGACTACTACAATTGTCAGATAACTTCATCTAAAGATACAAGCAAACCATGGTTTGCATGGAAAGGAAGTATCATATATTAGACCAACTACTATAGCTGGAAAAAGAGAGGTAAGCCTTTGGTGCACAAAATCTTTTAGAGGATGAAATTGAGTCTGTTTTAAGTATGCAACGGGTATCATGGCCCTGTGATTCACTCATCTATCAGCCTATGACTCCGCAGTTCGTATGCCTTAAGAAAATACTTCATCAACTTATACCTTTCTAAGTCTGGCAGCTGTCACCTGGACTACAAGGCTGAATGGCGCATTTATTAAAATACAAACTCTTAAGCTTGAAATAAGAAATCATAGTTTTCAGCCAAGAATTGTAGCAGACCAGTATTCTCAGTGATTCAGGCACCTAATGATGATCAACTAGTTACATAAGCTTATCTTTATCTAGAGGATCTGATGATTTAATGTGTGGGTGAAAGAGGATTTGAAGTTGAATTTTCCCCAAAACACAGTACTCTGATTAAAACATTATATCCAACCTTTAAATGTGTTTCAAGGGAATATAAACACATTTTCTTTTCCCGTATTACTGTCAGGTTATTTTCTAATTGGTGATGAGCGCTTGCATTTCACAGTAAGATCGCTGTCAATAAAAATGTTTAGCATCTCAGGGCTTGGCTCTGAAGTAGTGAAAGCTCTGAAATGTTATTGAATTAAATGATTGTCCTGGATTCATCATGATTATCTAGTCTTCGGTGCTGATGGAATACCTAATACACATACATTCCTGCAATCAGCGTTGCATTAAATCTTTCAAATAGCAGACACAAAAGAATTGTATATAGAAAATTTTGGCTTAGAATACAATTAATTGTAGTAGTTAATTTGTGCCTTTTATATTCTTTTTTTCTTATTAAAGAAGGAGAAGGCATAAAGCACAATATTCTTGCTCTATACCTTTTGTTGCAGAAATAAAACTGCAACACACCTCTTTGGAAAAAGTTTGAAACCCCATTTGCAAAGGTGAGCATAAGCAATGAAAAAATCATTTTAGAGATAGATGAGTGCCTGCATAGCAAGAGACTACCCATGATGATGCAAGATGCCCTTCCAAATCTATTTTAAAAGTATTTATCATAATTAAAACATCTTAATCCCATAAAAGTACCTCTACTTCATTCAAAATAAGAAATGAGTAGTTATCTATGTTAGTCTATATACTTCTTCATGCATATAAAACATAAAATGCTTTGTCCTGTTGCTTTAATTCTCTCTTTGCTTAAAGAAAATGGAAGTCTCTTTTATCATCTTTGAATGTGGTATACTCAGTTTTAAGTTTAAAGAGCTAGTGCCGGTGGTACAGAGTTAATAGCTCTATTAAGTTATACTAGCCTATTGCAGAATATTATCACGTTGAATTCCTGTGTAATAATATGCCTATGAACTAAATCTATTCTGACATTTTTATTTAATCGTCTCCAGCTCCAGACAGGTTAAGTACTATGGATTATCCTTACCACTTAGGTGAAACAGAATCGAAGGTAGAAGGTCTCTGTTAGCATCCAAAGTCAGCACATGTATGTGCATATCTGTTGCAGTTGCCTCCACCTAACACAAACCTACGTTTAGTTGAACTCAGACAATGTTCTTGATATAACTACAGTTGAATGGATCCCTTAATTACAAAGCACTCATGAGATGTGAAAATTAGAAACATAATTTATTTCTATACGAGCCCTTTGAAGTTAATTTATAGACAAGAAAATTTTGAAAACTGTTTCCTGTGCATTGCCAATTCCAAAGTCTGAAGAACAGAGGACTATACAGTTGAGTAGGACTGAAAAGAATGGTCCATCCTTTGCTTCCCAGACTCACAACACTTTTTGTTTTGGTAGTCTTTAACTCTTCAGATTACAGGAAAGTTTTTTTTAATGTATCCTGACTGTAAATTATGCAGCTATGTCTTCTGGAATCCACAGAAAGAGTAAAGCAATAGCCAAGAAAGTAAACTACTCCCATTTACTTCAAGAGGTGCTGACAGAGGTCAGTGATGACAACTTAAATGTCATCCAAGTAAATATTTCAAAAAAGAGAAAATATTGCAGAGAACTACACAAAAGCTAAAGATCATCCTAGATTAAAACACAGAGAACATCAGATTTGTCAGCCTGAATATTGATTAATCTTATTCAATCATGTTAAGCTAACTCAGATGAGCTATGATTGAAAAATACATCCAATTCTGACTGTCAACACAAGAATACAGACAATTCCATTGCGAGCATTAATTTTGAGTAGCTTTTTAATATCAGCTAATTCATCACACAGGCAGGAAAGGGGCATAATGGATTTGTTTTCCTGAAGGACAAAGCAGGTTGCCAGATTTGGGGAAATAGTGCTGAATAGAAATGAACTCCTAAAGCCCAGCATTTGTTACTGTAATTGCCTTTGATGGAGCAGGTTCTTCACATTCCAGAATAAAAATTTGAAGAATTTGCACCATATTCCATTGGGCAATAGTGCCAAAATGGGTTTGCATTCAAGTTATCACAAGGTGCATACAAAGACAAGATTTGTCAAAACATTTTGAAATATATGGTGATGTCTTTAATGCATGTCAAAGAGGTATCGAACTGTGACAAATAAAGTTAAAAAACATGGGCTCTGTTTGATGTGCTAAAATGCTGCATACATATCTAAATGGATCTTTCTATTAAGCTGATTCTGTGCATGACTGTCACAACCAAATATAATATAAACAGCGGTTATAAAAAAATCTTTTACACTAACTAAAAGCCAAGATTTGTTAATAATAAAATCAGAATGTTGGGGTTTAAAAGTATCTTCTCTCTTTCTTCAGTCACAAATATTCCCAGTTTAAAAAGTTTAAAGTGAAAAAAAAAAAATTGTAGTTTGCAGAGTTAAATTGGAAACCGATGGCATCATCTTTTTCATTTATTTAACATTTCCCTACTCATAGTTTTGTCTTTTTAAGTGACAAGATATGGTAACAGTATCTAAATGCCTTGTCATTTACATCTAGTCTTGAGATACACTTACAAATAGTATTCTATGGCTATTTTAAAAGTGTGCATTTGGCAGGTTTGACGAATCTTTTTCATCCTCCTTTCTGGTCAGAAAGGTCACCAATGTGTAATGGTGTCTTCTTTCTACCATCAAGATAGAAAGCAGTTCGAAGAGTTACAGTTTCTTCTGGGACTAAAAAAATACATCCCATTGGTAATTATTTCTTTCTATGATGCAGAATTTAGAATGTTTTCTACATACAAACAGTGAAGCAAGAATATTAATATATGACATATCAGAGAAAAGTTTATGCTTTATGTAATACTTGCAAAGAAATTAGAAGTCTATAGGGGATCAGAGTCCTTGAGGATATAATTCTAATTTTTCAATGGAAAAAGTAGAAAAAGGAAATTTTGAATCAAGACTGACTTGCATATGAAGACTGATGATCAGAGTAGGACTATATTTATAAACCCACATAAAAATAAATTTTAGCCAAGTGCTGAATACCTACAGGAACATACTGAGGTTACATGCCTAAAGAGACCCTCTAGGAGCAATGGTACCTCTGATATCTCAGTGTCGATCCCCAGGACCCAAGGAAACTGTTCTGCTTGCTCTATCCCAACATGATAAAAACATGGTTTTCCTGAAGATAATATCTCTTGCTATGGATATACTGGGCTAGATTGTATTGTGGTCTGATGTTTTGACTATTTCATACTATTTACCTCATGTTCTCTATTTCTGCATCTCTCTTGCATGCATCCTGGTATGATACTGCATCATGTATTCTTGGGGGCAGATCCTCAGCCACGTAACATCTTTCTTATTCTCGTATAGCTAGCAAGAAGTAAACCACACTAGCAGGGAAGCTATAGCTTCCTCTTGTACAAGAAATTCTTGAATAGTGCAGAAGCCAGGCAAGCATCCATCCTACATTAATTTGAAATAAAACACATGAATAGAGTATTCCAAGAGCAAATGGAACTGATTGCACTTCCCAAGGGAAGCGTACATTTGACTTTCAACACACAGCTGTTTCTCCATACTACTTTGTGCATGGGGGCTCCATATACTAATTAGGTCTGTATTACCTAATACAGACATGATCAGCTGAATTGAGATGAGAAACATTTAATTCCAAATGTATCATTCTTTCTGGGATGTCACTGATGCATATACACCTTGCTGAATTTCTGGTATCAACAGTGACTTGTAGCTCATTTTGAATTATTTCACTGAAGCAGGATTTCATAGATAAGAGACACAAGACTTTCTTCTGAACTGAGAGACTTCCTAATAACTGTTAGCATGAAAATCATAGAATCATA